>JANHFL010004660.1:28427-42919 GCA_032468155.1 Oxyrhabdium leporinum
ATGATGATGATGATGATGATGATGATGATGATGATGATGATGATGATGATGATGATGATGATGATGAGACAATGGCACCTAATTAAGTCATAGGAGAATACTGCTTCAGTTTTTAATAAATACAGATTATAAAGAAGTCTGATGCTTGCAAGTTAACATGAAGAAAAAGTCAGATATGATCAGAATGCTATCTACCAAATCATAGTCCCTCTTTAAGGAACCTTCTGATTTTTACCATCCACTGGATATGGGAATTGGAGGTTACCAGTCCACCATCTTTAATACAGCTGGTTTCATAAAAACACTAATTTACAAAAATTTGAATAACATGTTTGAAAGATTGTCACTTACATTTTAAAGCACATTTTATGCATATTCTGTGTAATAAGAAAAAAAAGGGAAGAGATTTGATTTTTAAAAACATAACAGAAAAAAGTATTTTCACCCTGCTTTTACCAATAGAATAGTTGCAAAAAAAAATAATAGTTGTTATTTTAATAATTCTATCTAGCATACCAAGTATTTTATAATTTATGGCCTGTTCCTGTTAAGTCTTATTAAATGTGCAACTCTGAACCTTCATAACTTAACTTGTGTACAGTCTGTTCTTTATTGGATAATGGTAGCTAACAGTTTTCATTCCCCCCTAGTACTTGTCTAGGCTGGATGAACTGAATTAGTTAGATCGTAACAGTTTTTCAGTTTATAGAAAAGCATAGACCTTAAAGCTGGCATCCTCCAAGGAACATACTTGTTGCTTTTTAAATTATAAAAGAGTTTAGCTGAATCTTTGCTCTCATAGCAACAATTTTGCAGTGCATTGATTCCAGTTCTTAACTGATTAATACCTATGATACCCCGGGATGTAGTCTTGTAAGGTTGTGAGCATGCTTGGCTTCTGTTCATATCCCTTGGGTAAGAGAAGCTTGATAAGTATGGAGCATTATTATATTAGCACTTGTGAGTGCAAAAGATTATCATCATTGTGTCACTGAAAACATAATTAGAGCTCTGTTATGAAAACATGCATATGGTGGGAGGCAGCCTACATTGCACCTTTCTCTTAATTATTCTTCAAAAGAAAGATCTAAGCTCTATTTAATTACAGAAAGGGGAAATTCAGAATTACCTTTTAACAATACTTGGCTTTTGAAAATCTAAAAGGAAGTTTTTAATGAGGGGAAAATTCATCTAAACCTAGCAAGAACTTAAATGTTGAAAATCCTATGACAGGTTTTTGGCATGATTCTGTTTCATGCATGTATGTCTATGTATTGTTCCTGTAAGCTTGATATTTAACGTTCGTGAAATTTCCATGCTATCTAAGGAAATGAACCATTTCACCCTCTCCATGTAGTTTTTCACAAATAGTTTTAGTATTAAGATATCATAGAATCCTAGGTTGTGTTTACAGAATAAGCAGTTCCTCCAAATTGGCAATTAAATGGAAAAATTGCACAAATGTGAAGTAGGAGAGATAGACATTTTAAACTAACTTGTTTATCTATTTATCTCACATTCCTGCCATACTGTTTTTAAAAATTTCCTTTTATCTCACCCTTGATATTTTATAAGTAACAGAAGGTAATGATCATGCCTAATATTTCTTCCTCCTCCTATTTTCTCTACAGCAGCTCTGTGAAATGGGTTAGTCTTAGAAAGAGTTAGTGGCCCAAAGTCATTCATCCAGCTTTCATGTCTAAGGTGGCAATAGAATCCAGTCTCCTAGTCTTGTACCTTAAGTACTAAACCCAATAAAAAGATGACAACCTTCCATTTGGATGATACCACAAAGGGAAGGCAACTAAAAATATATAGTACAGATGAAAACTCTCTGCAATGCCTAGTTCTCCAACTTCGGTAACATAGAACTACCAGTACGTTGTAACCTAGAGTGCTGATTTTACTGAAATCAATGTATATGTGTGTGCATATGTGTGCATATATATCTGAGAGAAGCCACATTCTAAAACAAAAATAGAGAAAAGAAAAAAAATGACTATTGTTAATTATTTATAAAATAAGGGGCGGCAATTACAAAAATATTCAAACACCTCCATCTCCATATATTAACCACTTTTTCGTTTATACACTGATTGCTCCAAAATAGAAAACAGTTAAATGCTCTTTCCTTTCCTTAGGCATCAAAAAGGGTACATTTATTAGGCAAAAAAAGCTGCTCAAAACAGCAGAATTAATCTTTAAAATCATCCCTACTTTGCAACAATGATGCTTACATTAATTAGCATTTCATGCTGATTTCTTTATTTTCAACAGTCTCAACTCAAAATAATTTACAGTAACTATTTAGGGCAAAAATGTCCCCATCTTTCTAAAAGAAACATTAAAAATGCCAGCTAAGAAAACTCACAAATGCACTGCTGATATAATCAATACTACAATATCATTCTTAAATTTAGAAATAATATCAAGAATTGTTGGAGTACCTGGAGATTGGCATTCAGAAAAATAAGCAAAACACCTGGGTGAACAAACAATTTAAAAGTGAATAGGGTCTACTGATCAAAATGTTGGAACAGAATTGAAAAGGTCTACGTTCAAACCTATTCTAAGTCTTGAAAGCTCACATGATGATTTGGAGCCAATAACATTTACATTATTAAATGTTGAAATAATGTAATCTGGGAGTCTACCTAATTCCAACGAACAAGTTGTTCTATTTAATAGGTGTCATAATAGGGATGTTCTCCACATTAATGATAAGCGTGGGTCCATTGAGTCAAGACACATTGTGTCAAGCCAAGAACTATATAGGTCTATATGAATAATGATAAAGATAACTTCCCAAATGACAGATGCTCTGTATAAATGCAGTTTCTTTCTGCAAAGAAAGAGGAAAGATATGATGGTTCCACATAGCTGCCAACGGTAAGAGTCCAGTAAGTTTTCTTAGATCTTACTGGAGAAATTACCTTTTAAAAACAGTATTATAAATTCCAGAACTATTCAGTTGAATACATATTTCTTCTTATTTATGATTTTTTTTATTCTCTTACTTCAAAAATAAATAGGAAATTCTAAAACCCTAAGGGAAAGAACTATTCCTTTTTAATACAATGAAAAGATTTATTTAAGAAAGCAGAACATATATTTTGGAAGTATTTACAAAATAGAAAAAAACATACACATGATTTGTAGCTTATTTTGCAATATTTTTGCTTTAGATATGAAAAATGTCAAAATCAGACAGCTTTACCAATTTTTGGAAGTCAATCAGTACTTTGTATTATCTGAAACCACTGCAATAATCCTTCTTATAAGGTACAATAATGGAACTCTATCAATTAAAACTTTTGAGAAATTTTCTTGTGTATGCTTCTTACAACACTGTAGAAAATCCCTCAGTTTAAATGTCTTTAGCTTCTAGTTAGCAACTTTTTTCTTAAACTTGTAATCCCTATTGAATCAACTTTGATTCAGTATAATAGACAACTATAGGATAAAAAAAAGATGAAGATCACTATATCAGTGATGGCTAACCTTTTCAGCACATTCCCAAATGCAATGTGCGCCCGTGCCCTGTGCATGTGCCCCACCCCATGCATGCACATGTGACCCCATGCATGCACCCCACCCCCGCACATGTGCATGCAAATCCCTGCATGCACCCTGACCCAGTGCATATGCGGCACAGACCCAAAGACCAGCTGGCCAGCGGGAGGTACGTGCATGTATGCGCAGCAGAGCTGAGCTGGGGTGATGGTTTGCATGTCCAGAGAGAGGACTCTGCATGCCACCTCTGTCACCTGTGCTATAGGTTCTCCATCATGGCACCATATCTTTCAAATGCTTCCAAACTATCCTTGCTTCCAACATACCCATATATGGTTTTGTACATTACCTTTTGTTCTTTAAACTTCTTATATTTCTCTTTTTAGTATCTCATCACTTTTATCCATAGCATAGATTCAGTCTCCACAGATATATAGTTGTGCAACTATTCTATAACTAAATCAATCCATATCTTAGTATTTCTCCATTTATGCCATCTGTCAACTCTCAAAATAACTCCAGCTGAAGCCATATTTTTCTTGTTTTGTTTCTTAAGAATGTACTGTAGAATGTTTTCCTCCTATATGCCAGACATAACAGTGATAAGGTTCCTGAGAACCAAGGCCAAATCAGCGTGCCCTAGCAATGACAGGAGGGAGTGCTGAGAACTTTATCACCTGCTTGGTTGGCTAACGTGACCTGTGACACGGGAGGGGTGGACAGTATCTATTCTTTAATTATGCCAAAAATGTGGGAATTATTGTGTTGGTTTCACCTTTGACCATGCCGATATAATATACCCAATAAACTCAATTTTTGAGAAAGCCAAGGCCTCAGAGACTTGAACTGGTTAGGAGCATTACTTAGAACTATGACACCATTTATATTAGAGGTTTCACTATTTTTCAATATTCTTACAGAACTTGTGACTTTCTTTTCATATGTTTTACATATTAATATTTATAGCATTCATTTTAATTCCACTTTCTGACATTTCACTGTAACTCCCATATAATCTACAGGTAGTCTTCACTTAATGATCACAAGTGGGACTGACAATACCATTGCTAAGTGATATGTTCATTGAGGGAAACATCATATGACTTCAGACATGGTATCAGTTTCACTGCGGTCATTAGGCAAATCACCTGCCATTGTTAAGTGAAACATCACATGGTTGTGATTTGCCATTTTTATTGCTGGCTTCTCTACTGATTTTGTGTAATGGTATATGAGAATTGCCTTGACTCATGTGACTACAGGGACCACGGGGACCCAAGGGATAGTGCTGTGGTTGTAACTTTGAGGACGAATTATAAAAAAAAAATTCAGTGCTATCATAACTTTGAATAGTTGCTAAAGAGGGCAGTTGTTAACCAAGGACCACCTGTATGTTTTTTTCTTCCAAGATTCCATTATTTTATTTCCATCTCAAATCGTTGTATCGCTACAGAGAAGAGCAACAAAGATGATTAGGGACTGGAGGCTAAAACATACGAAGACTGGTTGCAGGAAGGATTAGGGATGGCATGATAGTAGTGTTCCAATATCTAATGGGTTGCCACAAAGAAGAGGGAGTCAAGCTATTCTCCAAAGCACCTGAAGGCAGGATAAGAAGCAATGGATGGAAACTAATCAAGGAAAGAAGCAATCTAGGCCTAAGGAGAAATTTCCTGGCAGTTAGAACAATTAATAAGTGACATTACTTGCCTCCAGAAGTTGTGGATGCTCCAACACTGGAAGTATTTAAGAAGAGATTAGACAATCATTTGTCTATTTTTCAAATAGCTTGTCAACCTTTTTCATTAGTTTAAATAATCTTATATTTACAGACACATGACATGTGTATTTTTCTTTCTTTCTGTTATTTCTGATGCTAATTCTAGGAAGTTCATTGAACAAGTTTGATTCCTTCTGTGTGGTTCCCTTAACTTATCTTACAATTTGTTTTTGTTAGGACAGAAATGGACACAGGAGTGTTGTTCACACTTCCTAAGCATATGTTAGACATGTAGGGTGGATGGACAGAGATGGGACTTATGATGGTGACTAAGCAGCAGAAGTGAAGTAGTCTACTGAAAAATGCACATAACTTCTGAATAAATTCTGGTGGAGACTTGTACTAGATGTATTGGTAGGCCACAGATTATGTATCTAAGACTTGAAAAAAAATGAATATAATAGTAATAGCACTTAGACTTATACGCTGCTTCACAGTGCTTTACAACCCTCTAAGCAGGTTATAGAATCAATGTATTGCCCCTAATAATCTGGATCCTCATTTTACCGACCTTGGAACGTTGAGTCAACCTTGAGCGGGTGAGATAATAATTAAATAAAGTTAAACACCTTAATATCATTAATCTATAACTCTGGGCTCAGATATTTATAGATTTTTTTTCATTCAGAGTTTAGAGGGAAATAAATTTTCTGTCAGTATGGATGAAAAGTGACATCATACATATTATGCAGCCATGATTTATGAACTGTGATTATGTCTAGTAAATCTTTTACCAAAGTAGCAAACAACATTTCTTTAATGTAGCTTCTTTGCTTTGCATTTTGACTCAGCTGTATCTCAAATAGATACTAATCCTCATTATCTGAACCTTACACATTTGTAACCCCTAGGCATCTGAGCTCAGTGGGTCTGCCAATGCTTCATTATATTAGTGTAATCCTATAAAATGGCGTCCCAGCTCTTTGATGGTGGGATTACATATTTTAGCTTATCTCTTAATTTATTTAGAAAAAAAGGAAGCTGACCAGTGACAGCATTCAACAAATTCTAAAGGCAGCAGAGTTGTGAAAATGCTATGGGTATGGGAAAACAAAACTGTATTCCAAGGAGAACCACAGGTGTTTTCTCTCTCAATTTTCAGCTGAAAAGTCATAACATCTTACTATCAATTCAACCTTAAATATTATCCTTAATTTATCCACTAGTTCTTGCCCAATAATTGAAGCTTTTCCAATAACTTATATCCCAATGATTATGTTATATTGTTGATATAAATTAGTAAAGAAAACTTTTTTTGTCTGGGTAGTTTTTTTATCTTGCAGTATTATATGTTTCTGAACTTCTAGTTGGGGTTGAATGGAGTAAATCAGAATTCACGACTATTGATAGTTTTGAACATGTGCAAAAAAGTAAAAAAACAAAACAAGAAACTTCTACTTCTATCATGATTCTGTCCTGGGGTGGGGAAATGAATGCTATTTACAATCAGCAGAATTTTATTTGCAAATTATAGGAAGTATTATTATTTACAGCAGCAGGTGGCTCCTTTTCATTGCCATTTGCACTCTTAATTAGCTCAGATTTGCTGCAGCAAATCTATTATGTTAGGAGCACATTTTATTCTCAAATATACAAATATAGTTCCAAGTGCTTGCATGATAAGGTAGGAACATGCAGCAACTGAAGGGAATTATTATATTGAAAATCTCTGGGTCCTTGAAAAAGACATACATTTAGACAAATTACTATTGGTCATGTTATGAATAGGAATACTAAAAAGAACTAAAGTCAGATAGATTATGGCTGTAGTTATCAAGTTATAATTCAAGGAAATATAGAAATCAGTACTGAAATCCCATGCCTTTAAAAATTATAATGGTCAAATAATTATTCTGAAAGGTATCTTGTACTTACCCATTGGTGAAATCTCTATCCAGCTTTGGAATCTACTGCTCTTTCTTCACAAGTGATTTGATCATGCCTGATTGTTCAGTTGTTGTTTTTTAAAGATGAGAATAGAATAGACTAGATTAGACTAGACTAGATTAGACTAGACTAGACTAGACTAGACTAGACTAGAATAACAGAGTTGGAAGGGACCTTGGAGGTCTTCAACCCTCAGCTCAGGCAGGAAGCCCTATACAATTTCAGACAAATGTTATCCATTTTTTTCTTAAATCTTCCAGCGTTGGAACATTCACAACTTCTGGATGCAAGTTGTTCCACTGATTAATTGTTCTGTCAGGAACTGTCAGGAAATTTCTTTTTAGTTCTAGGTTGCTTTTTTCCTTGATTAGTTTCCATCCATTGCTTTTTTTCCTGCCATCAGGTCCGTTGGAGAATAGCTTGACTTCCTCTTCTTTGTGGCAGCCACTGAGATATTGGAACACTGCTATCATGTCACCCCTAATCCTTACTTTCATCAAACTAGACATACCCAGTTCCACCAACCATTCTTTATATGTTTTAGCCTCCAGCCCCCTAGTAAGCTTTGTTGCTCTTCTCTGCACTTTTTCTAGAGTCTCAACATCTTTTTTACATCGTGGCAAGCAAAACTGAATACAGCATTCCAAGTGCGGCCTTACCACCAAAGATCTCTAAGTTGGATCTTTGCTTTGAACCAGGTTAAAGTGGACTTTTTGTCAGAAAACCAGGACAAGCCTGAACTAAATGTACTGTACTTATGTCTAATATACATAATTACTGGACTGCACATAGTATATAAGAAAAATAATACACAATTTAAAGAATATAAGTTCAGTTTGGTGAGTCAGTTGGTGTAGTGGTTAAGGCATCAGACTAGAAACTGGGAGACTATCCATTTTAGTTATGCATTAGACACAAAGCCAATGGGAGACTTTTGGCCAGCTGCTCTCTCAGCTCTAGGAGGAAGCAATGGCAAACCACTTCCAAAAAACCTTGCCAAGGAATTTGCCCAGGTAGTCAAGTCAAAAACTGATATGAAGGCGCGCGCACACACACACACACACTTCAGTTTAAAGTAGCATAAAATTATATAATTCCAATAAAAATTGTAAACAGAGATGTGTTTTGTTTTGCTTTTTGCAATAGTGGGTGTTTCAGTTCCTTGGAGTGAGAAAGAGATTGACAAACAATTTAAACTGGAGAGAAGAAAATAATGTACAATATGGTCTGATATCATATGATACTTTACAAAAAGATGCCCAAGAAATAGAATAAGTCATTAATCCTAAAACACCACTTGAAATAACAATACATTTCATTTTATTGCTTTCTCTCTTATATATTTTGTAAAATGTCTCCCTAAGAAATAATCAGTGTATAAAGAAAGAGCAGACAAGAAATTATAGAAGATCCACAGGGTTTTTGTTCTGAGTCATCACGGTAATTCCTTTTCATTTAATTTAGTTCTTTTAGCCACTCATGCATATGCACAGATGAGATCTTGCCACTTATATGTTTATTTTTTATTATCAGGGTCAGAATGCCTGAATTGTGCAAGTATTTTACTTGGCTGAGTAGATAATGAGAGGCCACCAGTAACAACTTTATAAATGTCTCTGACAATGTCCCCAGATGCTGCCAGCATCCCAGAGCTTGTCTACTTGTGCTAATTGGCTGTTTGCTCAGATAAAATTAAGCATTGATTCAGATATGACCATTTTTGCTCATTTCTGGTGTGATTTACTAGCCTCTCCTGCTTTGCAAGTTGGAGACAGGCATTATATTAAACTTGGGATGTTTTAGAACAGGGTTTACAATCCTTTGGTGGCCAATGGCAGTCTTAAAAACAAATTTAGATCTTTATTTACTAAAACAACAAGGAGAAGAAAAATATTAGTGAGAAAGGAAAAGTGAAGAAAAAAGCAAAACAATTGTATAAGTTTTCTCATATATGTGTAATCATCTATTCCTACCTCTTTGAGCAACTCATATATAAATTGCAAGTAATATCAGCTTTTCAACCACTGAATAAATTGGGACCATATATTTATCTTTCTAATGCTGAAGGATTTATTTCTTATATGGGATTGGAGAGTCCATTTTCATTGTCCAGCCATCAATTTTGATGCAACAAATATTGAAAGCCATTTGGTGTAATGTTTAAGGCATTAGGCCAGGGGTGGACTGCTGGGGGTTCCTGGGGATTCTGGCAGACCCTTAGCAATGATTCTGTGGGCTTTGCTGAACCCCCAAATCACACTCTTGGCTATATAATATAGCATCTTTTATATTATATAACCAACAATGCAACAATTGACTTATCCTTATTTTATATAAATGCAGTGAGGTCTGAGAAGTCAGTAGAGGTTGTTGACTCAGTTTTAGAACCAATATTTTTGCTGATGTGTTGCAATATACATGGCCTTTTACTAACATATAGATATTGCTAAGATTGTGCATTAACTGGAAAAAGCACTTTCTTTTGAGCTGAGGACAAAGGAAGTTTAAGTATTTTGTGTTCTGTAAGAATAAAATCTCTAAATGTTTCCCATACAGAACAATGAAAAGGTGTACTCTCTTGTTTTTCATCAGGAAAGCAGGTAGAATAATAATTTAAGGTGCTTTTATCTATTTCCAAATAAAAAACCAAGAAGTTATTGTGAGATCATTTTTTTAAAAAAAATTATGAAATTATGGAAGTATAATGGAGATAGACAAACATCTGGATATAAAAAGGTCACAATGGACAGTATAATATGATTTATGTCATCATAGCCTATAGAAAAACTATAGCAAAGCAAAGCTGAACTTTTCTATTACTTGAACCTTTTTTTTTCTTCCTACAGTAATACTGAATGGTTGTATTTGCAGTCCCCCAACAATGCTCAATCATATAAAGCAACATAGCCTTGCAATTTGCCTTGAGCATGAAAAATCAACATCAAGAACATTAATAGAATCCACAAATGAAAGTTCAAGTATAATACCATGTTTTGCATACTTTAATACATTATCTGAAAACCTCATCAGAATTATTAGCAGTATTTTTATGATGTACAGGTGTATGACATACACATTTTCATTTGCCTGAAGGCTATCTGAAAAAGGCAATATTGAGCTCTTAAGTAAAGAAAGCTGACTGTAAAATAAGCTGGCAGACAAGCTGGAACAATCTTCATGTCGGTGTTTGGGGGTTTATCAGCATCAGCACCCTTCAATCAATAACTGCTTCTTCTTTTTTATCCATATTTTCCCCTCACTAAATCTTGGTCCAAAGCAGAAAGATATGATTGGTCTCTGCTACTTTACTGGTTTTACTGAATTAAAAACAAAAACTAATGACACTTTGTAAAACAGGAAGCCATTCAGAGAATTCATAACTTTATGAATATTCTATCAGCTTCAAATGGCTTTGCTTTATGTCTTGAACCTGGATGATTATTCTGTTTTATTACAAGTTGCAAGAAATATAAAACATGCATGCTATTCATATTACTTGAAACAGGTCTTTCAGTTTAGAATATTTCCATGGGATATGGTTATTGTCTGCTGCTATTGCTTTGTGGAGACAACAGTTGCTAACATGCAACTTACAGATCTTCTATCAGTATATAAATTAGACATTGTATAAAAGAAAATACTGGATTAGAATGGCCTTTGATCTGATACAAAGTCGACTCTTGTGCATTGAAATTCTGATACTACAACAAATACAGAATATGATAGCTGCATCTTTATTATACAACTATAAAAAATTGCAAGAAGCATAACACCATTTTTAAATTACATTCACTCGAGAAGTATGACAGACACAATGAAGAATATTGATTTTAATCTTTAAAACAGCATCAGATCTGAGAATTTAAGATTCTGCTTTCAACAGGAAAGAAAATATGTAACTCAGGATTGAGCTGTTTGTTCTTGATTGTTTCCTTTCAGACATTTCATTATCTGGCCAAGTAACATCATCAGTATGCATGTTTGCAAGAAAGCAACCCAACAGAGCCTACTTTCTTCCACATGAAGGTCTTCAAGTTTGACTTGTCTGATATTTCTGCCAGTAAGACATGTGGTTGCTTTTAGTCTTGTTTTGCTGCCCAAAACTGTAAAAATACAGGTGTTCAAGCAACTAGCTAAAATAGCCTTATTTTCATGAATGTATTATTTATAACCTCCCCTGTATCAATAGATGACAAAGCAGAGGGAAAAAAATTGGAAAGCAAATCAGAAACAACTATAAAATGCTAAAACAGTTTGATAAACTATATGCTTCATGGATCACAGATTGTACAAACCTGAAATAGGCAATATGTCAAAAAAGAGAAAATGATAATTTGAATTTTGAGTCTGATGATTTCTGCTAAAGATGGAACTTGGGTGTATTTTGTACGATTGTGTCAATCATATTCTGAAAGTCACAAAGTAAGCCAGCTAAATAAAATGTCAAAGAATGCATCTCAGATTGCTTATATAGCAGCATGTTCATACTACAGCTAATCTATCTGGGACTGATGTCAACATACTGAAAATTTGTGACCTTCAAGAGGACTCAATAAGAATCTATTTTAACAAGTTTTATCACATCACAACATATTATAAAGGAGTTATTACTTTCTAATCTTCACAATAGCGGGGATATATAACATTTTTCTGAACATCAAGGTCAGAAAGCACATTGTTAACAAAAGCACTTATGACAACTGAACAAAAGGCAATTTCTCTTACAAGGCCCATCACTTTGTTAATGAACCAATGCATTAAAGTACACCTGTTCCAAGATTTATAGACATCTCAGGTATCCATTAAAGGTTTACAGACTTATTGGTTGGGTAGCTCTTTAGTATTTTGAATCTAAGTCACAGCTGATCTAACTATATTTCTAGTGTAAAAGGGAATATACAAGAATGCTTGATTCACCAATGATGATTCACCAATTAGCAAGGAAAAAATATTCTAGGAATTTCTGGTGGGAAGTAGAAAAGTGCTCTCAGATTCAAGCAATCCTAACTGAACAGAAGTGAGGAGGACAGGATTGAATAAGATGTAGCTATTTTTAAATCAAAGGTCAGTGAGTTGATATAACTCCTTCATCCCTGGAGTCACTTAGCATCAGGCTTGTGAGTTCTCCATTGATTTTTATCTATAGGTAGCCTTTAAAAGCTGTGATAGTGAGACCCACATAGCAGGCTTTCAAGCTATAAATATAGGTTAAGGTTGAAAATAACTCTAGGGTGAACTATGGATTACAGTGAAGTGGCTGAACATTGGCCATTTTGTTCTCTTTATTTGTACTTCCCTATCTGGGCAAAAAAATTGAATAGAATACTAGAATAATGTTTCTTTAATTTCAGTTATTGGATACTCAGTATAAATGTTAAATATAACTAGTATCATTTGCATGGGCACATACTCCACACCCACTAAATTATTATTTTTTTTGTATTTGCTATTATACTCCAATAAGCCTTTTTTCTTTTCTGTTCTCTCCCATTATTATTGAATTTTAGAGGAAAACATTTTATAAAAGAGTGTTCTCACCACAACAGTTTACAAAGGAATAGTCTTTTTGTTACCAATTATCTCTTGGCTTAGAACCTTTACGTATAATATGTGGATAAAAGCATGATCTGCTTTACAGCACAGATAACATGGCACAATGTTTTATTTTTTAAAAAAGAGAGCAAATAAACTCATGCAACCATGTAGCGTTCTCTGTGCTCTCTTTTTAAAATAATCTGTGAAAAGAAGATAATATTTCCCATTCTCTATGTGGTAATTCCAGTTTGAATGGACAAGTATCTTTAATTTAACAAAAACTGGAAAATGGAAGGAATGATATATGAGGTATTTAAGATCTTGGTTTCCTTTCCACCAAACTCTACGTTGCTAATTAGACAACATGGCCTGAATTCAAAAAGCTAAAAGTGTGATCTAGCTAGTAATTGGATGGTAGATCACCAAAATCACTGTGAAAGAGCATCACAGATAAAATCAGTGGCAAAGCACTTCAATATTGTTGCCAAAGCTACACAGATACATTTTTGAAGTCATTTGAAGTCTTGAAGCCAAGCTACTATAAAGATGCAATATTTCACACAGATGGGGGAAATGTGTGTATTTGGCAACTCGTGGGGGAGGGCAGTGTTTAAAAATAGACACTTTGGCATGGAAAAGAGAGAGATGAACTCAGGTTTCATTATTTCTAATAAGAGCAGTAGTTACATAGTACACAGGCAATTGCCCTAGATCTATAGAGATATCTCATTCATCAAAGCCAAAGATAAAGCCAAGGTGATATCATTAATCCTACCAAGAGGATCTATTCTAAAAGAATAAAAATAACTTCTGGCATAGCCAGAGTGATCTGGTCTCTGTCATAAAGTCAATTCTGTTAAGAGACTGAATGATGGCTCCCCCATAAAAGAATATTTTGTAAATGTAAAGGAAAGCAAACATTCTGGTACATGCCAAAGAAACTTGCAGCATCCCTGGCAATTATGCTGGTGGGGAATTCTGGGAATTGAAATCCATATATCTTAAATTTGCCAGATTTGTATTAAAGGGAATGGATTGGGAAAAATTTGATTGAATACAAGGTAATAATATGCATTTCCAGAAAGCTTTTTCTCACTTTTTTGCTGCTGTCTGTCTGGCACTTCTCCAAGTGGATAGTTGGGCATGAAAAATCATATTGAGTTCTCTTATATTAGAAAAGATATGTTTAGTTTTCTTTTGACTCAAGTAAAGATTTTATCTCCAGGTGGAAACTTAATTCTAAATATGACATCTCTTTCTACTTTTAGCTTTCCAAGTGCCCTATTTTGAGCCCTGTTTTTGTGCTTAAACATTTTGGCTAAACCTGCCTAAAAGTTTATATATTTGAATTAGTTCCTAATTTCAAAAGCTTGCTGCTTTTTTTTTTGCCACTGTACATTCATCCTTCAATAACTTATAAATTGGAGTCAAAATATTGCCTCAGTCCACATTTTGTTGTAGTTTTCTTTCTTTCCTTGTCATTTGTGTAGACAGACACCCATGTAATATTGCAAAAATCCATTAACACATTGCTTCTCCATATTGGTAACTTTAGACTCATAGGAGATTTTACCTTTTTGATTGCCTCTATAACTGCATAGAAATATCTTAGAGAATTACAAATGTCAGAGTTCAATCAAGGTATAAAAGTCTGATCACTTTTGTGTTTCCTCGTGGGACATCTTGGTAAAGTGGATCTACTGGAATGAACTATCCCCCGCACTTCGGAGGCTCCCGGATTTGAAGACCTTTCGCCGGGAGCTGAAGACCCTACTCT
>JANHFL010004660.1:55506-68997 GCA_032468155.1 Oxyrhabdium leporinum
CTGCCATCAACATTATTGCTACCTCCAAATCCTTCCTCTTACAAAAACTCATCATATTTACCAGATTTCTGGGTAGCAAAATGGAATAAAAGCAATTTCATACATGGAGTTTGTCTGCAAGCAGAAATAATCCTTCCTAGGCCCCAGTACTAAGAAGCTACTTTTCTTGGAGCCAGCTGTGATGAGAATAAAGACATACAAGAAGGATCAATTCCATATGCTGTATATCCAACAGTTTGATGGAGTGAAATTGTAATTTACAGGGGAAGGATTAACTATTCATTTTCTTTATGCCAGGTGTCCCATGAATATGTGGCCGTTACTGTGTATTTGGGAGTGCATTTAGGAATAAGATTGATTGGTCTGTGTATGTCTGGGTGGCCTTTGGTTACTTGTGTCTAAGAAAATGGTTGCAATGAGTTGTAAAGAAGATGACAAGGTTGGACAAGGAGATGCCAAGCAGGCCATGTTTCCCCACAGTCTAGTCCTCACTCATAATCAGATTGCTAATGATTCCCAGCATAGTATTTCCATCCATCCTCTGTATTAAGGACAATATAAAATTCAGGAAAATTCAGAGAAATTCTCAAGAGTGGAATGGGCTATGTTTTCAATTAATTAGTTACAAAGTAGCCTAGAGATAATGTGTTGTTGTGATAAAAATGATGATATAAAAACAAGAGTTCTTCCAGATGAATTTGATTCTTGGGATTCTTTTCTCACCAACGAGATGGAAGCCACTTGCTATTGCCTTTGTCCAAAGTACATTTAAACTTTCACTAGCCTCTAACACTCAGATTTTTTAACTTTAGTCAGGATCAGTTAGGTATCGTTCCTTTATCTACAGATAAATAAATGGATGCTTCTGCCAATATTTATCCCACTTTGCGTGTTTAAAGACTACTGTGGAAGAGCAACTGATCTACCTGTCTCTGGATTAAAAAACAACAACAAGAAGAAATCCTTGTAAAAATGTTAGTACTCCTTGCTTCTGATAATTGTATATTTATCATCTATGTACAGCAGACATAGAAAAATGTGACTTCTGTGCCAGTGTACCTTACCAGGGAATCGGGAAAAACCTGTGTTTGACATGTGAACCATGTTTTTCAAATCTCCAAACATTTATATTCTCTTGTCCTATCTAATGCTGCTTTCCTATGAGTTCCCACTCCGCTTTCCATGTCCCTCATGGCTTATCCCCCCCCTCTTCCACCTATATTTCTGGACCATTCCATTTTCTATTTTGCCTGTTACATAGATATTATAAAATGATGCATTTTCCAACCCTTGGCCATATGCTCAGCCATTCATTGTGGTCTTTCCTTACTTTATTCCAACACTACTAAATCTTTCCCTCCTGCCTTCACATGCTGTTTTGTTCAGCCCCAGTTTACTCCTTCCTTTGTCTGCTGAAAGGCAGTATATTTTCTATCCATTCTCAAAAGGGATAGTGAGGGAAACAGGGAAGGAACCCTGAAGCAAGTTTCTTTTTCTTTTCTTTAGATAGGGAGCTGTGACATTGTGATTCTGTTTCCCAGCCTTCTCTAGTCACAGAAAAGAAGGCAGAAGCTGCATTTCCCTTCCTTTTTAGAACAGATGGAAAAAGCAATTTACGTCACTTTTTTAAAAAAACAACAACTCATTTCTTTCATTAACAAAAGAAGCTCTGATAGAGTCTCCGAGTCATATTGCCTCTTTTTAGATTCAGAAATAGATAAAATCCCACCCCACCTCTACTAATCTTATAATATAAATTGTCTTACATAAGAAATATTGCCATTAAAACAAATCTCCTTCTTATGTCTGGTTTTAGAAATAAGTTAAGAAAAAAAGATAGGCTCTTAATTTAATGCATACTCTACAAATATTTTAACTTACCTCTATTTTTTAAAAAATAATATCCCAATTAATAAAAATAAATGCTGGGGGCAGAGGGAAGCTTTGTACTGTTTCCCTGATGCCCTCCTTCCCTACAAACAGCCTCATATCTCTGCCTGCAATTTCTGTTGAATCTGTTAGGCATAATCAGCAGTTCATATTTCACGATCGTTGAAAATGTGCTACTACACTTAGAATTTTGGACCTGTTAGAAATTCAATGTAAACTAGTCTATCATTCATTTTTCAAAAGAAAATCATCATCACTACCACCACCACCACCATCATCTGTAGAAGGCAAAAAAAAGATGCCTTCTAGCATTGCTAAAACATATGACACTGGACAGACTTCTATTTGAGAACTGTGCAGTTCAGTTTAAAGATAAGGAAGGGGGAGAAAAGAAGGCATGACAGTCTGTGCAGATTCACAGGTCAACTGGTCTTAATCGCCTCCATTATAGTGGGAGGTATTTTCTTTCTCTCTAAATGATAATCATTATTTCTCAATGTGCCTCTATCCGTATAGATTAATTTATGCTCATTGGATGCAAATCTGTATCCTTTTGTCCTTTCTGCGTACAATGCATGTCCTTGTTTTTGGCAGTGCATAAATGGCCATGGTAATCTCAACTGGCACTCTTGCAAGCTGTCTCAGGAGAGCCTTTGCCCTTATAGTTGGCTTACAAATGTTTGAAATAAATCAATTAAATTAGTTTCTGAAAGAGGAAGGAAATTATATTGTGTTTCATGCTGCTACTAATCCTTCTGTTCTTCTAATGCTTTTAAGAACAGTTTTCTATTTTATGCAAGTCAGCGATTATTGAATTTCTATTTCTTTGGCTCTGCATATAATTTTTATTGTGTTATTTTATAGTATGTTTGTGTGTGTGGTATATACACACACATAAACATTCAGACACACACACATTCAGACACACACACAGCTCTTAACTTAGGGACATAAGCCTACAAACAAATAAAAACATATGCATCTAAAAGAATTAAATTATTTTCAGAAGAAAACTTCAGGCAATATCACTTGGTATAAAACTAATGGTCCCTGGTTCAATATTCATGGCTGATAGTTAAGCATTGGATTATACCCTTCAAGTGAAAGGATGACTGCAATAGCTAAATATGTCTATGCTATATAACTATCACAGAGACCAATATACTTTCTCAGTCAGAAGAGAAAGGGTCATCTTCTGAATATTTATCCCTACTGTAATGTTCTTTGGAAAGCTCCAGAGCCAATATTAACCCATGCTGACCCTGCATAGCTTGTGGGAGCTGTCAAAATCACAAGTATAGGCACATCTGAAGTCTGAAAAATGGGCACTTTGTTAAGATGTCAACAACACACATATAAAAAGGCCACTCTTCCCATTGGGAAATCTGAATTCATTGATGTGGCTCATTTTGTTGCTTTTATTTCTATGGGATAAGCTTGAGAGCAGTAATAAAGAGTTGGGTTTTCAAACAATATAAAAGATCCTAAAAGGGATTCAGATTATTTATTCTGAGAGCTGCACAAACGTAAGGAAAGAGCTTTTTCACATTACTCTATAACCTATTAAAAGGGGAAAACAAATATCAGAATGGAAATGTATAATTTAAACCATACAAAGAAGTTCTGATCTTTTGAAATCCAGAAGTTGGTTGCTGTTATTATAAACGGAGATTCTTAAAATAGTTTAGTAAATCTTGAAAACAATGACTAATACACCTTCTTTATATATTTGTGAGTACTGACATCCTCTCCAATTACCTCTGCCTTATATAAAACTCTCAAATTCTTTCCCATACTTCCCATCAGTGCTTCTAAAAGCTTTTCCCATTATCACACTGAATGTTGTATATGTTTTTTCATTTTGTTTCTTGAAGTAACATATTGAATATTTCACTGAACACATATAGTATATCCATAATTCAACTTTCCCCTAACTGCAGAAAATGCACTCCAGGGCAACCCAATGGCCTGATTATAAGATTTGTTAAAATTGATTAGTGGACACAGAAATAAGTTCAGAATTTATCATTATTGGTCATCTACATAGTCCTACAAACTCCTGAAGAGTCCCCTCTACAAAGAGTTTCTGGATCCTGTTGCGTATCTTTATTGCTGCCATTTTATGGTAATCTATGTATTTTATTTAATCAAGCATATGAATAATGATAGGAGTAAGGAGTTGAAACATATTCAATTACCTCTTATGTTCTAATCCCTGATCACAAACTTGCTCACTTTGCTTGCTTCCGTTGCCTCCTGTGTTTCTTCCGAATATCTTGAACTGATCGATTCGTCCTTAGATGGCCACAAAAATGCCTAGGCATGATTCTTCCCTTAGCATAAATATTCAGCATCAAATGCATTAGCAAAATGTGAAACATCTATTCATTAAATATTTTATTCTAAAGATCAGACCAGATACCTGCAGGTAATCAGAAATATGTTGAAGTTTTTCAGGAAGATAAATAGTTCTCCTGCCTCCCATCTGCCAGTCATCTTGATCTCTTCCCAGGCACAATTTTCTCATTGCTCCATAAGATGTTTGCCCTTCTGGGCATGCATGGACTGGCTACAGAACAAATGATCAAGTAGCTTCTCAGTTTTTACCATAATAAAAACATGAAACTACTACAGGCACCTTATCAAGGAACTCTAAAAACCTAAGGCAAGATCCTCTAAAACATGGCTGATCTATTAAAAGCAATTTCTCAATTCTGGAATTTGCATATTTTGAGAGGATGCATACTGTAGATTCTTTTCCTGGCAAAGCAGAGTGACCTTTCAAAGCTTCAAGTAAATTCAGGTACAAGCAGATAGATGAGCAGTTGATCGCAACATGCTGACTATATAAGAATCCTAATAACGTGTATGCAACTTGAAAGTGAAAGGAAAATGTGTTCTGGAGATTTGTGTCAGCATGGACTAAAAGCATAAAATAGTGCTGCATATTAACTTAGAATTTTGTTTACCACTCAATAGTACTTTATGACTGACCTGAACCTGGTTTGTATATAACTCCTACAGTGCAAAAAGCACATACAAGTTTTTAGAGACAGTAAACAGCAAACAGCAAATTAATTTCTTGTCAAAAGATTAGTGTGATGGAAAATGATATGCTTTGCAACAGATCATCATTGTCATCATCATCAGCCTATGCTAAATCTATAATCTTTGCCATATTGTGTTATCATGAAAATTCATTTTAACAGACTAATTGGGAGAAGGACTCCATTCTTTGAAAAATTCAAATCACATGTCAACAAAACATTATAGGAATAGCTCTGGCTAATTGCAAGAAATTGTTGAGAAACATGAAAAGTAATGGAAGAAAGTTCTGCCTAAACAATTAAGAGACAGAAAATCCATTGGCAGCTTATTTTATACATGTCAACTCAGTCCAGCTGTCAAAAAAAAAAAACCTTGGGAAAAATGTTCCATATTATTCAGAAAAAAATGCTATCTGAATGAACTTACTATAAATGTGTCAACAGAAGAAGTTCCTTTTGAAATGTCCAAGAAATTAAGCTAGTACTATAATAAAGATACTGTACTGAAACCACCATTGGCCAGTAGTGTAAAATCCACCAAATCTTTCCCAGTCATATCAGCCATGAACCAGGAGGTAAATGATTTCTGCCTAATTGCATAATATCCTATCTTTCTTATTTAAATTCAATTATCACATACCCTGGAATGCATGTGTTGCTGTAGTAATGTTTCACCCTACATTTCAAATGTTAATTAAGTTAAAGTGGATGGGATATAGAAGGAAACTTTTTAGAGGAAAAAAAACTATATTTATATATTTTAGCAGGCCCAAGCAGTGACCTTAAAGAAAGCCTGGAGGTAACACTGTTGTGGCGTTAAAGGATAATAAATGGTCCTTGCTTGGCTACCCGGTGAGTAACAATTAATAATATTTGAGCTCCTGCTGGCTCCTATCCCCAGGAGATTAATGTTATTTCCACCTCCTGCCACGCACTTTGCAATATTAACATAAAGTCTCTGTTGAATAGCAGTTTGATCCATTTCTGTTTATTTTATTCCTATGTTCTGACAAAAAGGAGTCAGAAAATTTACATAATTAATAATGACTCGAGTTTAATGCCTCTCCTGAAATCCCTGAACTATTCAGCTGAACTAATTACATCAATAACTGTACCAGGTAGGTAAAACACTTAGCAAACTTTCTGAGCCAATATTATTCACCTTGTAGGAGGGTATTTTTCAACTCTAGGCATTAATGGGGAAAATCCTTGTACCCTTAAGGCCAGACTCACCTTAAGTCAGATTGAATACAGGGAGGGAATATGTCCCAGGCCTTTGGTAGAACAATGCTTTGGTAGAACAATGCTTTGGTAGAACAATGCTATGACTTTCTTGAGAAAGAGAGGTTGACTTTCTAATATAATGACAAATAACAAATTATGTTAGATTTTTGTTTATAATGCCATTTATTATTATACCATTTTGATAACAGTTTTAAATTATCGATGCACAATTATAAGGATATCGATTATCCAAACAATCTTATGAACAGTGTGTTCATATTTGTTTATGTTTCTATTTCTGATCATCCATCTATCTCAAGTCAGGAACCCACTAAAAAAACAATCAACACATTGGACGATTTGTGATCTCATCCTTCAGTTTGACCAGTGAAAATTATTCCTGGCTTAATTTTTTTCTTCTATTATTAATTGTCACATTTGAAGTACTCTTATTTATTTCAATTATTATTTTATTAGGTACAGTGATTAATTTGAAATGGGTTGCAGTCATTAAGAAATAAAAGCATAGTAATAACAATGAAATGTTAAACTAGGAAAGACAGATGAAAAAGAAAATAAGCAAAGGAAGGTATCATATAATCATTTTTTTAAAAATGTTGATCAAAAGTTCTATAAAATGTATTGCTCATTGATTTACTAATTATTCAAATAAAAATTGAGAAAGTCATATAATATTTTTGAAGTCAAAAGTTCAGAAAAGGCATCTATTTCACAAATAACAATGAATCTGCCAAGGGGGAGAGAGAAGAAGAGGAAAATCTAACTGAATACTACAAAAAAGACTCAATTACAGAAGGAGTCAACCATTCAAACCTGGATTTTAAATAGCTAAGAACTCTGCATAGGTGAACTTTTTTTTTTGCTAATTGTTTGTTTTTCTTTTTGAAAGACTTTCTGTCACAAAGTGTTATCTTACTATCTGGGAGAATCATTTCTGCTTTCCTTTAGATTATGTTAAAGACATGTTTTAGGAAATATGCTAAAACAGCTTTGCCTGCACTTCTTTATTCCATATTGTGAAAATTCTGTAAACCTCAAGCTGTACAGATCTACTTCTAAGCTAGGTAAGGAATGAAACATTGTTAAGCATATTCTATTTGTATGAATTGTTGAAGAATGCTGTTTTGCCTCTCTAGTCCTGACAAAAAAAGGGCATAGAGATTGTTGGTGGAAGTGAGAACAGTTACATCGAACACTGAATCATGATAACACTTTCATATAAAGTTTATTGCAAGAAAAGAAAACAGACCTTGGGGAATCATTTCTGGTTGTGTATAATGTAAGGTAGAATGAGATATGAAACTTAACATATGAAAAGATGCATAATTATGACAGATACTATATACACAGAAGCACAAAAGTAACTACATTTATAGCCTGCTAATTCACCTCAGCTGTCTTGCATTGCAGAGCAAGATTTTAATAAGGGAAGCTGTTTCAAGAAAACAGTGTTTGCCATTATATTTTTCACTGAGGTTTCCACTCGTGAATGTAAATAATTTTAAGTTTTAGGGAGTTGGTAGCTATAAAGCCTGTTCTTTAAATAGAAAGAATTCCTTTCTTTTCTTTTTTTTATTCAGAAAGTTACTATACAAATGCCCCCACCCCCAAATACAAACAAACAAACAAACAAAAGATAAAACATGAAAAAAATGTGAATTTAAAAGGACAAAAACCAAAAGCACGTATACATATATGGAAAAGCATTCTTAGTATAACTTTAAAGTGGTCTAACCAACCTTAATTTTTATGTTTTGTGGTTTTTGGGAGGATGGGGAGAACTAATTCATCTAGATTTCTATTCAAAGCCTTGTCCTTAAAAAGTTTTTAAAATAATCTTATATACACAATTGGACTGCGTTTCTGTATTTAGTTAAACATAATTATATCCAACACAATATCCCAATGCAATATTTACTATATATGTTATCTGAATTTGATCAAATTTCAAAACTTAGAAGAGCCAGCATTATACAATGACAGATGCATGGATGGATGAAAGAAATAAATGATCAAAAAGACAAACTGAACATTATCATCACCATCTATATCCCTTTATCAACTGTAACTATTATAGTGCTGTTATTCACTTGTTAATATTTGCTTACTTTCCTCCCTGGGATTTTTTAATTGGCAAGAGACTCTTGGCAGCTAGGTAGAGCAGGAGGATGTATTCCCTCAGATAAAGTAAACTTGTAATTTCTAATATCAGAACAATACTGTTTGCCGAGTCAGAAGAAATTTGTTTAATAAGGGTAATCAGATTCTACATTAATGAGAGAAAAAGATGATGCTAATCAACATCTAGGCAACTCTCTAGGTTGCAGGCCTATTAAACTTCATAAAAATATAATGACTAAAAGAGCAAAACTGTTTATAAGGAGTCTCCAGTGGCAAAGGCAGGGTCTTGAGCACTACTCAAATCTCATTACACTGAATTAGCCTCACTTTCAAACCTCAAACAGAAACTTAGTGAGATGCTTTTTCCTACGAAGCCTTGCATCTTTCTGCTTGAAAGTCTCCTCAGAGCATTTCTTTGCTCCCCTGCTTTTTAGACTGCCTTCTTACTTCATTTACATCTTGACTAGTTCAATGTTAATTAATAAAATTGGTTTTCTTGAAAGGCTTCTAGGAAATACTAATGTGTTTTGAGGTCTTCATAGGTTTAGGAAAAGTTTCCTGTGTACAGTTAGCAGAAACTATTTTGTAATAAACTGTAGCCAGTATAAAAAAAGTTATAAACAACAAAAATGTTGTTGTAGTTTTTAGATGCGACCTGTAGAATATGTAAAAAAAGCTCCTACAGCATAGTTGGTTGCAGTGCAAAGCAATTTGTGAAACTTTGATTTTTCTGTAAATTTTAATGGTAGCATAATGGGGAAATTGGAATAAAGATTGTTGAATGTATTATGAGAAAAGATAGATCAAATCATGTTATGATGGCATAGATGTGAGCAGCTCTTCAAAAAGACACAACACAGTGGAATAATTTTCACAGTGGGAGAATCTCTAGAGGATTGCCAGCAGGAGTTTGTTCTGTCAATTTCTTTGGAGGAAGGGGAAGTTTTGGGATTATCCATTTGTACCCTGGAAAAGCTGTTCCTCACAAAACATTTAATTTCTTATGGTCAGTTATGACTCAAGTAGCTTGGGAATCAAAGATTTACAACATGCCCTAAGTCATTGTGCATATTTTTCAATGGACATTTGACTTGCAAAGCCTCCTCTTCTTAATTGGTTTATGATTTAATTGCTTTGGAGCCTAAAAGAGATATTCCAAATAGAAGTGAAGATTAAAGAATCTTGGGGAAAGTCTTCTTTTGAAAAATAAGAAGAGAAATACAACCTATCTTAAAGGATTTTAATTTAAAACAAAGAACTTGTAAGATTATGACATTAAAAAGCTTCAAATGGAAAAGGAAGACTGTGATTTAAAAAAAGTAAGATTTTTTTCTTTGATAAAACTGTCTTCGAAACAATAATTAATTATAATTATAATTTGAGTAACAGGCTGGGCCTCCATGTCTGTTTATAGGTAAGGACAGTAATCACTGGTGGATATTTTTTTTAAAAAAATGTAAAATATGAGCTAGACTGATTGACTGTGATTATGGATTGCTAACTGAGACTAAAAAACCCAAGATATAAAAAAGCAAAGCACAGATATGGATTTTTTTATTTGTATTAAAAATGTATCAATAAGTTTATCTTTTATTCTCAGCATAGTAAGTGACATACTTTCATCTTCTCACCATGGGAACAACAAGAAATGAGAAACTGGGGAAAGGATTCATGGGTTCATTAGAACAACTTACTGTTAAGGGGTAGAATCATCAGAATTATTGCAAAAATGTTTGAAGATCTTAGTAAAAATTAAAACTCTTTTGGTATTGTATATGGCTGTGATATTTAAAAAGGAAATGGAAGAATGATTTGCAGAAATGAAAATGGATCTGAAAAAGTTAAGAAAACTGAAGAATCTGCAGGGCACTGGCTGCAGATTTAAAACAAATTGCTGACAAAGAGGAACTTTGTTATAAAGTTATTAACAGAAAGATGGAAAATGACTTGGACAATTTGGTCTTATTGAAATTTATAGTAAAAGATTATAAAATGATGTGTTATTGGTATAGGACCAATAATGCAGAAAAAAATATCTATAATGTAAAAAGGCACTTCAAATATATATTGGAAATGTAAATTACATGAAGCCGTATTTTATCATGATTGATGCTCATGTAAAAAAAAAAAACCTAAACAATAATTGGATTCAAATACATACAGATGATTTTAAAGATATTCAACAAAAAGCCAGAACTTTTTCTGTTTGGATTAATGGCTAAACAGTCAGAAAAAAAATAGTTCAGTTTATTATCACAGCAGCAATATCATTGTATGCACAGAAATGGAGACATTTGATACTAGCCATGATGAAGGAATGGTGGTGAAGTTCACAGTTTGTGCTGAAGTTTATAAATCAACTTCTTTGATTAGAGAAAAGACATTATCTACATCTCTTGGTGACTGTAAGCCTCTTAGATCTTTTTGTGAAGAAATGAAAAATTGAACTTGTGATTTATGGGTTTGACTATTAGATGGGATAGATTATAGAAAGAACAGCAATATGATATTAACTTTAGAGAGAGAGGTCAAAATATATTTGTACCAATAACTGCTGTATTGGTACATCAGAATATCAGAAGCCACTTATTTATGCTCTTCTTTTTACTATTTTCATTGACTTTTTCCTTTTCTTATTTTTTTTTGCTTCCTCCTTGCTTTCCTTTCTTATCATCTATTAGTTTGTGTTAGTTAGCTTCTTGTTTAAAAGTTTTAATAAAAAGTATACTAAAAAAGTTAGGTCATTTTTTTTGCTTGTTGTTGCTAGCAACCATGGGAATAATTTCCAACCAAGTAGTTGATGATATTTATGATTCCTATGTAACATCTAGAAACAGAATAATATTGTACATTAGAACAGGGTTATATAAATCTAATAATTATTTTATACATACTAATGGTATGCAAATTTCCATATTAAAGTTCAGATAAATTTATATATTCACAATTCCAAGACCCAAGGCAATGAGCTGGTGTAGACTCCTCATTTCATATGTTAGGTGATCTGAAGAAGTTATGCTTTGTTGAAAGTGAGGCACATAAAGAAACAACCCTGCTGCCCTTTTCTACATAAGACGTATTTGCTGTATACTTTGTTCCATTGTGAGGCTAACTGTAATGTAAATAAAGGTCCTGTCCTGTCATGTCCAGTGAGTGAGATGGGCTGAGAGAGAGCTACTGGCCCAAAGTTACCCACCTTACTTTCATGGCTAAGGAGAGATTTCAACTCACAGTCTCCCACCTTCTATTTTAGTGCCTGGAATCTGGGGTGTTATGTGACAGATGCTTGTCTAAATTTCCAGAGCAGTTTCTTGATTCAGTGAATTGCTCAAGTGGATATTTTCTGAGACTCTTAACCCACAAATGAACAAAACTTAAAAGGAACCTATGGAGCCAAATAAAGTATCAGTTATCATTAACTATAGCTCCCACCCTTTTCACAATTTTTCTTAATTTAAAATAACCCTGACATAAAAGAGAAAAAAAGTAGATGACAAAATAGAACCAGAATTAAAATTATCCTTTTCCAGGTAAATTACATTGGTCATACTTCTTTAACAACCTTTTCTTAGAATCCTTTTTTAATGTTAATATGATATGTGCTCCTTTTATAGCATCCAGCGCAAGAAATGTTTCAAAGGTCAGCTTTGTCAACTGTTACTTCAAGTAGCTCAGTTCAGAATACTTTGCAGGTATAACTGGTATAGCATTTAAGATAGAATAAAAAGTCTAATGTTATAGATGGAAATTGAATTCTGTATTTATAATAATGTTCCACATTATTCTTAATTACCCAAGATTCCCACAGACAATATGGATTGGAAACTTAGGTATATTAATATATCATCTTAATTATCATACTTTGGACACATTATAAAATGGTCTAGCTCTTGAAAAATCTATAATAATGAGGAAAATGTAATGAAAAAGAAGGATGATCAGCACTAGTGGCAATGGGTGGACTGTTGGAAGTTGGGGACAGAAACTTCTGAAGAAAATCCATCTATGTAGTCACTGTTTCCACCAACTTGATGTCACATAATAAAAATATGTCATTTCAAGAACTAATTTACTCTTTTTCTCAAGCATACTATTTTCCAAACACCTATACCAGCAGTACATTTCTGGTCAATAATAATTGCTAAATTTCCTTCTCTCATTCCCAACTTCCCAAGGACTGGTTGAGTTATGCTCAACAATGTAGAATTCTTTTTGTTGCTGTTGAAAAAACAAATACCTAACAGAGATATCAGAATGAATTAAATTATGCTAAATTGTGCTAAATTATGATGGCCACACTATTCAAATGGAGCAATTACGAGAATCAAATCTCAAGAATACCCAGGTTAGAAAACCCTGGAATGGAATATCCCAAACAAAGATTAAATTCATTTGTGGGGTGCTTAAAATCACATTCATAATCAAATATTTTGCAATAACTCTTCTTTAATTAATTCCTAATCAGTTTAGCAGTTTAATCATATTTTTACTATCATCCTCTATCTGTTTTCTTCATTAGTTCTTTCAAACCTTTGTCCTCTCTATTAAGGAAGCATTTTTTTTCAAATCTGTATTTATATTATAAAATTTCGAATTACTATATCCACACAGAATGTGGTATATGCTAATAAGATAGGATTATACAGGAGAGATTCAGGTAGATAACACTGAATTGAACCATTTTATTTATTTTTATACATTAGTTGTATACATTGCCTAGATTTAGTCTGATATTTTTTTTCACTCTGTTTTCTTCAGCCATTTTCTATTAACTTTTTAGACTGGCATTTAAATAGTTGACTAAGTATAGTGTGGCTTTTTTGTATATTGCTAAATGGTAGCATTACTTATTCTATTTAGATATGTAAACTCAGATGTTTGCAAAATGATCCATGGCTTAGCATGATGAATAAACGAAGTCATTGAAGAATCTCCTGTAACGTTTGGATAAAATTAATCCATGGGAAGCTTTTGTGCATTGTGGGGGCAATTTCTATGCTTGGCATTGTGTACCCATTTATTTGGATATCAGAAGAAATATTCATATATAATCATCACAAATGCATATATTGCCCCCTCTCCTTAAACAACTGATCTCTCTCTCTCTCTCTCTCTCTCTCTCTCTCTCTCTCTCCCTTTCTCTCTCTCTCTCCCTTCCTCTCTCTCTCTCCCTTTCTCTCTCTCTCTC
>JANHFL010004660.1:78544-89238 GCA_032468155.1 Oxyrhabdium leporinum
TCCGTCACCCAGTCGTATCCACCTCGTGTCCCTTTCAACTCTTTCTGGCGAGGCCGCTACAGCTTCGGGACGGCTCCATTTCGGCCGTCATCTGAGCTGGAGGGTTTTTGTGGCGAAACCGTGTCCTCTAGGAGTTCGCGAGACTCCTGCAAGAACACGGACAATTACCACTTTATCCCCCGTCCCTACAAGACGGGTTCGGTCCATAGACCCCCCTCCGCGCCCTAGTTCGGGATCCCATCGAAGGAGACGATGAAGATCCTGTGCCGCTGCTTTGAGGCCCCGCCCCTTCTCTTCTTAAGCACTTTTAGGAAGGGCTAGAAAAAATAATCTTTCTCAGAGGAAAAAAAAAGCTATTAATCACCTGAACACGAATTTCAGCATAGGAGTCATTATTTACTGCTCTATAAAAATGCTATCCCTAAATATATATTTTTATCTATATCTCAATACCTATAATTATAACTGAAGCTATATCATCTATGTCTATACCATCTGTATCTATATCTCTATCATCTATCATCTATATCTCTACATAATTATCTTTATATTAGCTAGGTCATATCTTTATGGCACTGGTTTTTCCCTATGGCCATTATAAAAAGAAAGTTACGTGCCTTTATCTACTTTTTAAAAATCCTATTAGCTATTTAAGGCTCCAACACTAAGTCATTTTGAATTCCTGACTTAGATTTAGATAATTTGGATAATAAAGTTACCTCAAGAAAAGGTATGCAACAAGATAATTATGGTATCTAATTGCCAAACTAATTAAAGAAATAAAACACAATTTCCTCACTATTCATTCTGAATTGGTCACTCAAACAATGATTACTTTTCATGGATTGATATTAATGCCAATTTCAGCAGTTGATGAATAGACCTGAGGATTGGTGATCTATGAACCAAAATTGCAACAACATTTCCTGGCTGAAATCCACTTGTAATCAGAATTCTCATTCTAGAGCAGGGGTGTCAAACTCGTGTCATCATGTTGTTATCACGTGATGTATCACAACATTTTCCCCTTCACTAACACTGGAGTGGGCATGTCCAGCATGTGACGCATCTGGCCTGTGGGCCCTGTTCTGGAGCAACATAACGTATGAAGGCAAGTACCCAGGAAAAAAGAAGTAGAGTCATACTGAAGAAATAAACCTTTTTAGCTATCCTTCAAAGTACATAAATGTGCACCATTAATTTATCATTGACTTTTCCTTTCTATTTTTCAATCAAAATGTACAACTAAGAAGACAGTGGTCTACAAGAAAAAAAAAGACATACTTGGATATTTTAAATCACAGTGTTGAGACTGATAAAAACAGCTTCTCTGGTCATTAAAAAGGTAGCAATATCAAAATATTTATTTTTGTGAAAACAAAGTGGGCAGAGTTCTCTTGATATTCTCTCAGTGACTCTAGCTTTCCTTTTGTTTTGTTGTTTTAATTCTTGGCAGGTGTCATCATTCTAAAAGCATTGGGCTAAGAGCCACCTGTTAATTATATTTTCTACAAGGCCTATGAATCTTTATGGGTCCAGAGTTGTTGGAGTAAATAATGGCAAAGTCAGAACTTAATATTTTGTTTCCATTAATTTTATTTATTTATTTTTTAATAAAGACATTCAGGGTATGACAGGCCTCATGGCTTATATTCATTAGCAACATTATTCACACTGGGAAATATAAATTACAATTTTATTTAATAGCTCTATATTTCACTTTTTGCTTATGCAAGCTTTCCAGGCAGTTTATAGCAATAACAGAAAATATAAACCATGACATTAAAATCAATACAATTAAAATTAAAATCAACTGAAAGTAATCAACAGTTAAAAGCTTGATCAAAGTTATAGATTTTTTTAACATTTTAAATATTAAGATTGGGGACAAGTCCATTAAGGAAAGCATTCCATGGACTGGGATCTTCACAAAAATGGTTTAGTTTAGGTTAGTTGCAATCAAAAACAGCTCTCAGCAGCTGGCATGGTTCTAAGACAACTCACAGTACAATTTAAAATGTCTGAAACAATTGTATTATAAAATATTCAACATTGATCAAAAAGAAAGTCTTAGCTAGAATACTTCATGAAATAATTCAGTATTGAAATCATTCTGAATATAATCAGGAACGAAGCCAACCTGATTTTAATTGGAAAACTATTCTGTGGTGGCACAGTGGTTACAATGCAGTATTGCTGGCTAATTCTGCTGACTGTCAGCTGCCAGCAGTTTGGGCAGTTAAGAGTCTCACAGGGTCAAGGTTAACTCATCCTTCCATCCTTCCAAGGTCAGTAAAATGAGGACCCAGATTGTTGGGGGCAATATGCTGATTCTCTAAACCAATTAGAGAGGGCTGGAAAGCACTGTGAAGCAGTATATACTGTAAGTCTAAGTGTTATTGCTATTCCAAAGACTGGTATTGCTAATGAAAAGCAGTGCATTCTAATCTGGACTCCTTTACTTCCCAGAAATGGGAGAATATAACATTTATGCCATTATGATCTTACAGTTTGAACCTATCCTGGTTGGAGTATGGGGTTCTGCATACCAGATAGCTCCAGTTCTGGCAGTGGGGTGTCTTCAGAAGAGCTCCTGCTAATCTAAGTAACTGAGCAAGTTCACAGTAACAAAGGTGATGCTTTCCTCTTACAATCAATCTTTAAGCCATTGAAAGCTGTAAAAGATAAGGTCAAAGTCAACTTCATAAAGTGTGCCCAGTAGGCAATTTGCAGAAAATATAGATTTTTTTTTTCAGAAGAGACTTCATATGATCCTCACACTTTGCACCAGTTGGCATCCTAGCAATCAGGTGACCTAACAATCTGAATTTAATTATTTTAGGGCACAAGTTCTCAAAATGTTGATCATAACCCCTCATGTGATTGGGAGAAAATTTAAAGGGAATTGGTTTCTGCTTGCAAAGTTTAACTAAGAAAAGTTCAGAGCGAATTCCAATAGGGCCATTTTTTTTTATGTGTGCATGATTCTTTCTTTCCTATCCATACTGTTTAAGGTAAATACCTTCAGGTGAAGACCCAAAAGATTTGAGATATTCTGTGTGCTCCAAAGCAGGAGATTTAAAGACACAAGTTCCATTTTGTCTGCTTCTCTTTGCTTGATGCATTAGTAGATGTGCAGTGAGGCAAAGAAAAAATGTTGATTCCCAGAAGCAAATCCACTTGGCAATAGAGTCAAAGAAAGCTGTCTGAAGCAGTAGCAATGCCTTCAAGCATGCTAGAGGAAGAAAGGGAGGCAGGTGTCATATTGGCCCAGTGGCATACAGTTTACTTCCCACTCTAAGTCCTCAATTTCTCTAGCTTGGGTGTTAAAACAAGTTCTTGTTCTCAGCATGGTTTCCTGGGGAATATCAAACATCTACCACTTGGTGGAGGAATAACCCCATGCTTATAATCATGCCTGGTGTTCTGAGCAATATCCTTCAATCTCAGATCAAAGTCCTTCAGAAAGTCTCCCTCATCAAAGAAGATATGCTGCCCAACAAACTGTCAATTATGAAATGGGAAGGAGGGGAAGAGGAAGATTTAAGTAATGCAGTTTTGCCTTTGTTCAATAGCTAGTTGTGGATTTCATCTTATAAATTAGAATGTGGTTTTTCCTCTCATTTTTTTTCCTGAACACAGACGAATACCTCATAAGGCTGTTCAAAGTAGGACTGCCAGAATTAATATCCCAGGTAATGTTTTAGTGTCAATTTGTGCCTTTTTCCTTGTTGGAAATTGCTGCTGCTGCAAACAATTCAGCAAAGGAGAATAGGCAGCTGCTTGCCTTTGATTGGCACAGAAAACTGGCTGCAGAAGGATGAGCTCTAAATCTTACTGCCTACAGCACTCTCTTAATTTGTGTTTGTGCGGGGAAAAGAGAAAATTAGATTTTCCAGAGTACAAACCTCCAAAAGGGTAAACTTAGTCATGATTAATCTAAAATGAACCACTCTAGGGGTTTGAGAAAGGCCCTCAGTGGCAGGCTGGCCTACATTTTTAAGCCATGCTTTGTGATCCTTCTTCCCTATCCCAGGTTTATCCTGAATGTACAGTGTATACAAACAAGCCACAATCTCCTATGAGTTTTGACTTGCAATTTCCTTGTCCCTAGAATAATGCCAGCAGATTGCTCAAACAGGGTAACTAATTAAAGCCTATTTAGAAATGATTATCCAAAACATAAGAGGTAACAGCTAGATGGGTGACATATAAATTTAACAAATAAATAAATTGTGACAAGACAAGATGCCTGACAAGGCTGTCCTGAGCCTTTGCAAATCTCATGGCTTGTACAGGAAAGGTATTATCAGATCAAACATTTGTCTAAACACTCATGGACTTCATTGCATATACTGTATATGGCAAATACATATTATATTTATTAATGCCAGACTGCACTGTTGATCCATTTAGTCCAGCAATGACCTATTTGATGGTATCATTTCAAGTCCCCAGATGGAGTTCTATCCCAAGTGCATTTCCTGAAATTCTTTCACAGGAAATTTTCAGCATGCAATGAATGTGCTCTTTCCAGTGAACTTGAATTGCAGTTCTGAACATCATCTGGTGCTCAGTCAAATGAAGAAATGGAATGGGTGACCCTGACAATAATAGATAGGTCTGGCAGATGTTTTTCTATGATTATCACAGCATTTTTTTTCAGCTGTCACGACTGCAAGAATTGTTGCCAATGATGGTGGTTTCATTCACACATATTTTTTTTATTTTTTGCAGATGAATGCCCAGATGCAAGATTTATACTTTTCTAATAAGCACATTATTTGAGCTATCCTAACAAAGTATTTGGCTGATATTATTAGGAAATCTGAATGCATTTTAATGTGATTGATTTAAAAAAACCAAAATAACATGTTTGTCATTGTGAATCTGTTATGCTCATTTGTGCACCAGGTATTATGGACATCTGGAGTATTTTTGTTTAGAGGATGTATTGCTTCACATGTGGCTCACCATTCATACCATGTTGCTCTGGAATGGAGAAGACAAGTTGGTGCCATAATTTTTGTACCCTTGTTTTAAGGCAACTGAACATAATTTTGTCCATGGGTAGCATAAGAGTTTAGAGAAGTCTCATCTTGCAAAAATTGTTGTGGTTAATTTCCAGTTTAATCTGCACTCAGCAAAGTCCTAGGAACCCCCATATCCAGATCAGAATACTGTAAGCACATAAGCCAAATCAGTTTGGCTAACAAAATAAAACTGTGAAGTGGCATAAAACTCAAGTAAAAGAGGACAGAGGCAGACATAAGCAGCAGGCAAGAATTTATGGCATATAACTTTGCAGAGCTGCTAGAAACAATATTGTGGATAATTAGAATGAACAGCCCCAAAGGAAGTTGCCATTGGTTATCTCAGCTTTAATTTTTTTAAGATAACAGAACAGCAGTGAAAAGTAAAATACCATAAAGAAAACTATTTAGTGGATGGATATGATGTATCCAACAAGCATAGTATTTTTTCCCATCATTAACTTCTATCTTACTAAACAGCCTACCATTGTATACTTGACCCCATTCTGATCTGTTATTGTCCCACACATCACTAACCTCACCTCAATTTCCCATGCAGCCAAAAATGACATTTTTAATTTGGAACCAAGCGATATTTTAGACCTTTAAACAGCAGCTTCCCACCTACACTGTATTAGCTAAACACAACACTTTGTGATCAAGCTGTACTCTGGAGTGAATCAGATACACTGACTGCCTACTTTGAATCAGGCATAAATGTAATGTGGCTCCCATTTGAAATCACAGCCAGTGATGCCTATTCAGGAAAACCTGTGAGCAGCTGTGGTGACAGGCAGCGTTGGCTATAGATGATAGATCAGATGTTGCATTTGGATTATATTGACCTAACAGGCAGCTGTTGTAGATGAGAGCCAATTATGGGTTCAGCAACTATCAATAGAATTAGTCTGGTACCCCAGACAAAGTTCACTGAGAGGGCTGAGGTATTGGGATTAGCCCTTCAGTCAGAGATGTACAGTCTTTTCAGGTGAAATATCTCTGAATGTAGGCCAAGGATTACATTCCAACCAGAGGATTGGACCATGACAGGATCTAAATCTAAGTTAAATTAAGTATTCCCAGATTTTGAGAAATGTCAGGGAAAAAATCAGAATAAGAGCAGTTTGCATGTGGAATCAATTTTTAAAGGAGACCTGAGCTCTTCTTTGTTGGATGCATGGAACAGAAGCCTGATTGCCGTTTGTTGGGAATATTGTAATTTGGATTTAGCTTTAGCAGACAGTTGGTTTGATGGCCCTTTCTTATTCTGTGTCTCTGTGATTGTTGTTGCTGCTGGCCCCGGTATTTGAGTCTGCTGGCTGATTTTGTGCTGCACTTGCTTCAGTTCACATATCATTGAAGTTATCAATACATGATACAACAAGGGATTTTGATTTTCAACTGGCTTGTCAGTAAGCTAGGTACTCACAGGGGCTGAAAGGAAATGACATCCCAAAGTCACCCAGCCAGCTTCAATGCCTAAGGGAAGACTATATATATGTTACTTACCTACAACATATATATTATGTATATTATGCTATGCTATGCTATTTAATTAGAAGATCATGTGATTATTTGTTTTAAGTTATGAAGTATTATGGTTTGAATAATCTTGATTACTCTGCTGGGAATAATGGCCATGAAAGAATGAAAGATGCTGGTTCCAACTAATCTCATTACCAGAAAAAAACTGACAAAGTGTATTTGCAAGGAACTACATCTTATTGGCGGCATTGCCAAAAGGGAGATGCTAATTAGAAAAGAATAATGCTATTGTCCACCAAATTTTGGGATTGCATCCATAGAATTGCCCTGTAATTAATAATCAGACTACCTTAATTAATTATGTGCCAGTGACTTAAATTGTTTTGTCTTCTGCTTGCATTTCTATAAACATGAAAATAAAATTAGTAAATCCTAGGAATTCAAAATTCATCATTCAATTAAGAAACAGGGTCCCAAATGTGCAATGAACACCCACTTCTACATTTTACTCTTGAAAATAATCATTGTTTTTTGAATAAAATATTTTATTTTCATAGCTGATACATTCTTTAAGAGTTCCAATTATAGAATTTTGTGTTATTTTGCACTGCCTGCTTTTTTATCATTAGTGTCTTTGTTTCACATTACACGTTTTACTTATTGTTTTAATTGAAAAGCAATACACAATTTGAAGTTCAGTAATGCTGGAGAATTGGAAAATATTTAGATGTGTTATTGGAAAATGCCTAGATGACCAAGTGACTTATAAATTACTCACATTACTCACAACGAACTTATACATGTCTTGTCAGAGGTAAATGCATCTGAGATCAATGGGCAACTGTATATAGGTCTGACCTGCAGTCAAAGATACTCATTTATCAAGATGTTTGCTTCAAATAGAAATAAGAAATAAAGTCAACCATTTGGGAATTCTGTCAGCCCTCACTTGCTAAGTATAGACAACATACCGTGAGAGGATTGGAGGCATAATTTGTCTATTAGATGCTTGAATTAACTGTGTTTAGATCATTAATTATTCTCCAGTAATAATATGAAGCACCTACATTGGAGTCTGTTGTCCAACCAGTCTGTAATGTGTGGAGAAATACTTGTGTTGGAATGCATAAAGTACACAAATTTTATTCGCTGTCACACTTTCAGTTGGTGGCAGCTCTCTCTCCCTCCCTCTCCTTCTCTCTCTCTCTCTCTCTCTCTGAAAATATATATATATATTCAGATACACACACACACACATACACACACACATATATATATATCTGTTGTGAAATACTGTCACAAAACCAAACTAGCTTTAATTACTACTTGATAAAATAGGCTTCAGTAAAATGACTCTTAGGCTTGTAATTATAACTTTCTCCATAGAATCGCATGGAGAAAAGGAATTTAGGGCGTAGCCATTCATAAAATTAGCAGTTTATGCAAATTTTACTGAAGATAGTAACTGAGAAAGAACCTGATGCCGACCAGGAATCTGAAAACAAAGCCCATGATCTAATCTCTTCGCCCTTCACATTTTTACATTGTTAAAGAATGTGGAATTTTTCATTTGGTGAATCATGCTATAATTGTCATATTCAGCTCCTTGGACAATTCTGCTTGTTTGTTCTTCCCAGAAGCCAAAGGAACTGAGTAGCTGATTATCTCAGCCTATCCAAAGCTCATGCATCCTTTGCACAAAACTGTAGGCAGCACTGGCCTTATCAGATTCTGCTAAGAAAAAAAAAGACAATTGTTTTCTAACTTTTGTTTTGTTCCTTTTTTCATTTAATCAACTTTTCTTGTGTGTGTGTGTGTGTGTGCGTGTGTGTGCGTGTGTGTGCGTGTGTGTGCGTGTGTGTGTGTGTGTGTGTGTGTGTATATATATATATATAAAATTAACATAGAATAACTATTTCAAACATCTGAATTTGACAGTATAAACATAGCACACCATGCGATTTGAAAAGCTCTTAGACTGAGCTGAAAAGAGTTGATAACTTTGGAGCCTGCCTTCTTTTTAAGGCCACAGCTTCAGGCTCTGTCACTTGTGTCTTTGCTGTCAAATGCAATCCCAAAGCAAAACATTTGCTCTTGTATATATCTAAAATTCCTTTGCCTCTGCTTTGCCGCAATCACAGTCTATTACACTGATGTGATCTAACATTACAAGTCACCTAAAAAGCATTGAACAGAGCTCTTTTTAAATTAAAAGACACAGTTTTAAAGCTAGTCATTCTTTCTTTGAAGTAACAAATCCATCAGCAAACAATATAAATCATGGAGTGATGGTGCTGAGGAATCAGGGTCTGGAGTTAACTCCATGCAAGAGAACATGATCTGTTTCATTGACTCATAAGAATATTGGACAAAGGACTAAATTCAGTTTGTCCTAGATACTAAATATACATGGGCAAAATAAATAAATGCGGAACTGTAGTTTTGTAGGTAAGCAATCATGACTGATAGATCATTGATTAATCAAATACTGTCAGTTTGGTTTTATTTTTTTAGCCTGGCCTTTTAGGTCTTTCAATGGTATACTTGTTGCTGTTGTAATTGAGAGTTCTTAAGAAATATGAAGTTTAAATAAATATATACTAATGAAATATATTAATTAATTAATGTATATCAATTAAATATATCAAACACAGAGATATCTCTTTCTGAGAGAAAAATCTTCTGGGAGTTGTTGATTATTACAGAAAAGAAGACCTCACATATGTGGTGTGATATTGTTGATGATCTTGTATGAAAGCTGTGAGATTGTTCATTTTATACCCTGTTTCCCAAAAAATATGACCTACCCTGAAAGTAAGTCCTAGCTTAATTTTTACATGTGCACCCAATATAAGCCCTAACCCCAAAATAAGCCCTATTTAAGATCCCGCCCACTCCAGAGTGCACCGGTGAAAATTAAGCTAAGGTGGGGATGGAGGAGAGTGTAGCTGCCCTACTACTTACCTTTGGACAGTTGTAGCCAGGCCTTGCACACCACGACACCTGCCTTGCCGGCCCATTTCTTCTGCAGTCGGCAAGGCTGGCAAGGCTCAATCTGGAGCTCTGTTATCAGCTGCAGAGGCCTTCAGGAAAGCCTTGCCAGCCACAGAAGAAGTTCCTGAAGGCCTCTGACAGCGAAAAGGAAACCGGGGATGACGCACGTAAATGAGGTTAGTCAGTGGATGACATCCCCTGAAAATAAGACCTGGTGCTTTTTTTGGTGGCAAAAAAAATATAAGACAGGGCCTTATTTTCAGGGAAACACAGTAGATCCTGTCTATTAATATCAAATCAAATAAATTGCTACAGATCCAGTTTTTGTGGCCCACTGAAATATGGTTTAAATCAGCCAGAAGTGTGAGTTATATATTTTCCTTTTTCAAGCATTCAATCACACCTATATACCAGAACCACAAGAGCAATTTCATTCTTGGCATAATCAAAGGCATTTGTGGCATCCGGGAATCTACCAAGGTAGCAATTTTCTAGATAATCAACTTAATGTCTTCATTCTAAGTGCATTTATATGTGTAAGTTAATTAGGGAAGTTAATTTTCACAAATGGCAGAAAATCTACATTTTCCAGCAGAGCTTTGTCACTGTGCCAATTGCAAGTTCAAGATAGACAAAGCAACTTACTTCCCGTATATTTTATAGGAATTTTATCCTAGGCTGAAGTTGGAGCACATTAGACCAATTTAAAAATAGTTAGTTAATACATAGGGAGTGAGAAATTAGAGACCTTGTTTGTTCTACCACCCAAATTCATGCATTAAATTGAATGTTTTAGCATAACCTATAGGGAGAGAGGGAAATTGAACCATGTTACCTATGCATTTTATGTGATGGAAATCTGTTTATTGATTCATACAAAACCTTTTTGATTTGGGAAAGCTTGAAAAACACGTGTCAGTTACATATATGACACTAAACCTTGACCAGATTCTTAGCTACCTAAGTGTATAAAGTGCAGTGCTTTATTCATTTCACCAGATTGTGTTTGCCAGCAAAATGGTTTCTTTAGGCTGGTACTTAAAAGGTTAAAGAAAACAACAACAACAACAACAATAATAATAATAATAATAATAACAACAACAACAACAACAACAACAGTAATAATAATAATAATAATAATAATAATAATAATAATAATAATAATAATAATAATAATAATAA
>JANHFL010004661.1:0-18434 GCA_032468155.1 Oxyrhabdium leporinum
AAGGCTGAGTCAACCTTGAGCCTAGTGGGATTTGAACCGCTAGATTGAATCAGCAGAAGTGGCCTGCAGTTCAACACCCTAACCACTGCGCCACCTAGGCTCTTTTTAACAAAAGTACGCTTCATTAAAGCCAAGCGGTTACAGAGAAGCAAAGCCGGAGCGGATGTTTTGGGCCCAAAGCATCCGGTTAACTTTTCCCTTCTCCCCACCGTCCCCCTGGTTAACTGCCCGATTGCATCCAAGCAAATGGTTTTGGCAACAGTTCCTGGGCTCGGTGGGCTGCATGGCCTCACTTCCCCTTCCACGACCTTGGAACGGCCAGCGGCTCCCGCGGGAGGGCACACCGAGTAGCTTCAGTTCCCCTTACCCCAGCCTCCCCCCCCTCCCTCCCCGCCGTCGCTTATGGCAGACTGGCACCGGGTGAAGCGCGGCTGGCATGGCAGGGTGGCGGCCCTGACGGGGCCTGCAGGAATTGGCTGGAGCTTTTAAGGAAGTCAACCCTTTTCTCAACGTTGTTTGTTAAAATGCACACGCGGTACATAGTCGCAGTTGAGACCAGCGCGTCCCCTGCGGATAAGCCGACCCTTAAAATATTCGCGGCGCTCCCCGAATGAAGCCAGCCCCTCCCCCCGAGTGAGCGAGGACGCCGCCGCGGGACGGGGATTGCGAGCCGGAGGCGCTCCGCCGCCTGCAGCCGGCGCCGGGTTTTGCCTCCCGCTTCTGTGACGCACTTTCGCGAAGTTGGCAACTTCCGGCCGGCCGGACTTCCACTCCCAGAATCGCCCCGCCCCTCGGCCGGCCCGGGCTCCGCAGTCCACAGCGGGCGCGGCTCCCCGGAGGCTGGGCCGCTCTGAGCGCCCGGCTTCTGCGCGCTTCCGCTGCGGTGGGGCGCGGGGCCGTTGCACGGCGGGGTGCCGAAAGCAAAGGCGGGGCAGGGGTCGAGCCCCGGGACCGGCCCTTCCCGGGCACCTCGTGACCTGCAGGGCGGGCGGGCGCTGCGCGGCGGCGGCGGCGGGCGAGGAGCATGAGCCGAGGGGCGAGGCTGGTGGCGGCCTGCCTGTGGCTGTGCCTGTGGCTGCCGCGGCTGCGCTGCCAGGGCCCCCGGGCCGTCCAGCCTGAGCAGGTGCACCTGTCGTACCCGGGTGAGCTCCGGGGAGCCCCAGGGGCGGGAGCGCGGGGCGGGGGCCCAGCGGGCGTTGGCCTTGTGCCTGGACCGAAACCCGGAGGTGGCGCGGATGAAGCCCCTGCTGCTGCTGAGGAAAGGAAGGGCTTTCCGTGCGCGCTTATCCGGCGCGATTTCGAGCCCGCTTCTCGTCTTTCGCGTAAGGGCGGGGCGCCTCCCCCTCCCTGAAGGGCCCTTCCTCCCTTTCGCTGCAGGCGACCCCGCCTGCATGGTGGTCACCTGGACGACCCTCGGCCCGGCCGAGTCCCTGGTGGTCTTTGGCCAGGCTCCGGGGAAGACCCTTCCCCGCAAGGCCAGCGGAAACGCCACGCGCTTTGTGGACGGCGGCAGCCTGGGCCGCGCCCTGTTCATCCACCGAGTGACCCTCCGCGGCCTCTCTCCGGGACAGAGCTACGGTAAGCGCGGGCACCTGGGCGGAGGGGGCGCAGGTAGTCCTCGCCTTACCCCTGGTCATTTAGTGACCGTCCCAGGTGACAACGGCACCGGAAAAAGTTACTTCTGACCGTTTTTCAGAGTTACGACCGTCGCGGTCTCCCTTTGGTCATGTGATAAAAATTCAGGTTTGGCAACTGACTCGCATATATGACGGTTGCGGTGCTCTGGGGTCACGGGATCGTTTTTTGCAAGTTTAGGAGGCCGAGTTCGTTAGGATCCCCCTCAAAGCTCATCGGAGAAACATGGAAAGTATTTCTTGAGGTAGCAACTCTTGCTCCCACGTCAGGAGGCAGAGTCCCAAAGCCCCTAGGTGGGAAGGAGCTGGGCCACCTCCCTGCAAGCCCCCTTCCTCCGCCCCTCTGCAGAGAGCCACCCAGGGTTCCTCTGGGTCCTGAAATGCTCCGGTGTCCTGCTTGGGATCCGAAGAGCCGGAGGTTGCTGCGGAGCAGGCGAGGGTCACGGCCTGGGCCTGAAGACCTCCCCCTGCTTCTCTCTCCTTGCAGTCTATCGCTGTGGGAGCCTGTGGGGCTGGAGTCAGCCCTATGGCTTCCGGGCGTTGCTGGACGGCAGCGGCTGGAGCCCCCGATTCGCCCTGTTTGGAGACATGGGCCTGGAGAACCCCCAGTCCTTGTCCCGGTTGCAGAGGGAAACTCAGCAGGGCTGGTATGACACCGTGCTTCACATAGGTAAGGCTGAACGGCTCTCCAGCTCTTCCCCGGGACCCTTCCTTTGACCCACCCTCTGATGGCGACCCTCTTCCCTCCCCAGGAGATTTTGCCTACGACCTGCACTCGGTAAGACATCTCTGGGCTGCAAAGGAAGACGTGCGGCTCGAAAACTCAGTCAAGGCTGGACCCCGAGAGGGCTGCGTGGGTGTGCCTGTGCCGGGCAGGGGTGGGAGAACTCCGCCCCCGGGCGTTGGCCCGATTCCAACCGCTGTCTGTACTGCTCCTGCAGGATAACGCCCTCGTCGGAGATGCCTTCATGCGGAAAATTGAGGCGGTGGCTGCCTTTGTGCCATATATGACTTGCCCGGGAAACCACGAGGAGAAGTAGTGAGTGTGGTTGAGCCACATTTAAGAGATGCCCTGCTCTGCCAGTCTGTCTGCAGACTGGTTCTGGTGGCCTAGCTGTAACTCCCAGGATGGCACTCTCCGGGTAGGAGGGGGGAATATAGCTTGGTCTCCCGGTTTTGCTGGATGGATGACATAGCAAAGGGAAAGGGCACTCTCTTTGCCCACCTTCAGCCTTCTCCCTCCCTTCCTCCCTCCTGCAGCAATTTCTCCAACTACCGGTCCCGCTTCAGCATGCCTGGAGACACCGAGAGCCTCTGGTACAGGTGCGTCCCAGGGCTGCGAGGCCAAGACGGCCAAAATCCTCTTCCTTCCCAGCCTCTCCAGTTGCTTTCATGGGGTGGAAGGGGACCTGGAGGTGTTCCTGCCTTGCGTGGCTGTAGTGTTAATGCCAGGCACAAAAGACAGGTTCACCCGTGAAGGTCCAGTTAAACTGCTTTATTGCTAAAAGCCTTTGCACAGGAATCTTCTCAACTAATGGTCAGCATCTGCTTGGAGTTGGATAAGGGTCCACTGAATTCAAGGGAGGTTGGACTTAGTTTGCTTGTGGCTCAGTAGGGATGCTAGGCTGGTGCCTCTTAACTCTTTTCCTTGTCCTACCCACAACTACCCTGTGAGGGAGGCTGAGACACAATACCTGGCCCGAAGCACTCCAGGGAGTGTCTCCAGCTGACGATTCTGGCTCTCCCTGTCCTCAGTCCGTCCCCTCCCCTGCTCCACAAGATTCACTCCTTGGTTCTAATGGCTTTTGGGGCAAATCCGAGTGGTGGGTCTGGGCTCTGGGACCTTCATGGAGATGCCTCCCCATCTTCTGGGGGAAAGGGCTCCTTTTGTCCTCCTGCTCTTAGTGGCTGTCTGTCCTGTTTCCTTCCCAGCTGGGATGTAGGACCTGCTCACCTCATTGCCTTCTCCACGGAGGTGTATTTCTTCCTGGACTACGGGGAACAGCTGGTAGCCAAGCAGTTCCATTGGCTGGAGAGGGACCTCCTGGTAGGCTGGATCCGGATTTGGGTGGGCAGAGCCAGTTTGCGCCGGGCAAACATGAGCCTCTGGCTTGTTCCTCTTTGGGGCAGGAGGCGAACAAGCCTGCGCGACGTGGGCAGCGCCCCTGGATCATCACCATGGGGCATCGGCCCATGTACTGCTCCAACAACGACAAGGATGACTGCACCCAGTACGAGAGCATTGTAAGTAGGCCACGGAGGAGCCAGTTTGAGCTTCACTGAGGAAACGGAGTGATCAAACCTTTTACTTTATTAAACGAATTTATATGGCTGCCCAACTCACATCTGGCTGACTTCATGCAGCTTACGAACATCAGCAAGTCTGTCTCTGGTGGCCAAGCCCCATCTGGGCATTGACCCTGACCCTTTCAGGCAGGTATTTGCAGCCAGCAGGATAAGGTGGAAGTGTAATGATACTTCATTATAAAACAGAAGGAAATAAATATAATAAGATAAGGTGGACAATAAGGTAGAATAGAAACTCATTGAAGAGAGACCCAGTCTGGAACCAAGGAGGAGCCGCTGGCCTTCAGGGGTTGTGGCTGCTCCGATACTGGAGGCTTTTAAGAAGAGACTGGGCAGCCGTTTGTCTGCAATGGGGTAGGTTAAGGGTGTCCAACTTGGGAACTTTAAGGCTTGTGGACTTCAACTCTATAGCTGGCCAGGGAATTCTGGGAATTGAAGTCCACAGATCTTAAGGGTCCAAGATGGGACACCCCTAATCTAGGGTCTCCTGCTTGAACCAGGGGTTGGAGTAGAAGACCTCCGTGGTCCCTTCCAACTCAGTTATTCTGAAGCTGCTTGTTTCAGCGGGAGCTGAAATTTGGAAGGAGGCCGAGTCCTATTCCCGGCACAGCCATGAAGGGCGTGCAGATTTAGGCAGCCTTGAGCAAGATTGGCAGGAGGAGGAGGAGGAGGAGGAGGAGGCGGCGGCGGCACTCAGTGTCGTTTGTGGGCCTTTCCAGGTGCGCAAAGGACTGAAGCCGAACCGTTACGGCCTGGAGGATCTTTTCTTCAAACACGGTAAGGCTCCCAGGCAGCCCCTGCACTCTCCTGCTGAATGCCCAGGGAATGCCTCCAGGAGAATGCACATACAGGCAGTCCTTGACTTACAACGGTTCACTTAGTGGCCGCTCAGAGATCAGCAGGGTTACTAATTTAACAAATGCAGGGATTCACTGAACAACTGTGACAAGAAAAGCTGTTAAATGGAGCAGAACTCATCTAACAACAGAAATGTTGGGCTCAGTTGTGGTCCTAAGTCGAGGACTACCAGTAATGCGTGTAAAAAAAGGGGGGAGGGTTTGATTGTGCAGTTGCGACTTCCGTCTTGAGAATGTGAGTCCGGTCCTTCCGTGCACAATTCACTGAGGACGGACGGCTTCAGCGGCCCCTCCCCTGGCAGTGGGGATCTATGGAGGAAGCCAGCCGGAAGGGGGGGCTGCACCCTGAGGCAAGCCCCCCGCACCCGCTTGGGCTCCCTTTCCTGCCCTGACACCCCCTTCCTTCCCCCACTGTCTCCTTCTCCAGGGGTAGATCTGATGCTGTGGGCTCACGAGCATTCCTACGAACGGCTCTGGCCCGTCTACGACTATAAGGTGAGTCCAGGTTTGGGGGCTGGCCGGGAGGTCAGAATGGGCTGCCTCCCTTCTTCCTAGGGAGGGGCGAGGGGGCTCCCCTGATTTTAGAGCCCGCAGCGCCCGTCTCTCTGCCTGCCCCTTTTGCGGGGCTGGAGAGCTGCAACGCGGCAAGAGAGACCAAGCAGCCTTAGTCTGCAGTCACCCCACCGTCTCTGGGCGGAGCAGAGGGGTAGTCTGGCCCCCAGCATCCCAATTTATTATTTCCTTCCTTTTTTTCTTCTTGCTTCCTCTTTCAGGTTTACAATGGGAGTACCACAACCCCTTATGCCAATCCCAGCGCCCCCGTCCACATTATCACTGGATCAGCGGTAAGTTTGTAGATAGGCAGCATTAAATGCGAACTAACAATGGCCCGTCTCTGAGCATATACAGAATTCTTTTCCTAGGAAGCTGCCTGTTGTGGCATAAGTCAAGGACTGCATGTACCTGGGAGTACAGGCTGGAGAGAGCCCAGGGTGGGGAGGGGGGCAGACTTTAGGCTCTGCACACTTGGCCGCTGGCCCTTCAGAGACTGAGCCACAGCCCTTTGATCTCCCCTTCCCCAGGGTTGCAAGGAGCGGCTGGACCCCTTCATCCCAGACCCGCGAGAATGGAGTGCTGTGCGGATTGAGGATTATGGGTACGCCCGCATGCAGATCGTGAACAAGTCCCACCTCTGGTTGGAGCAGGTCTCTGATGATCAGGTAGGGGCCTGCTCTGCAAACAGCAGCCCTGAGCCTTGGATTCTCTCCATTGCTCCGCCTGCTTTGGCTCCCATCCATGTGGGGAGCAGCTCGACCCCCGGGTGCTGGGGAGGTGGCTGACAAGCAGCCTTGCTCCACCCCAAGCCTCGCGGGGGAGATGCTTCAAGCACTGCTCAGGGTGGCTGGACCCCTCGCCCCTTCCTCCCTCCACGGTAGCCAGACTTAGCCGGCGGTCAGATCACACCTATTTTTCCAGGTTTGACCCTTTGCTTTTGGTTTTCAGAATGGGAAGGTCGTGGATAAGATTTGGCTGATCAAAGACCGGCACGGCCCCAGGGCCTGGCACTGACTGACCCTCCAGGTTGGAAGGTCTGAGAAGGCATCGCCAGCCCCCTTCTGGGCCAGACAGCTGGCCAGGATTTCACCACCTGAGGTCCAGCAGCTGCAGTCGCACTGGGTTCTCTGGTCCAAATATGAAGGGGCTTCCATGACCCCCAACGTGACCCCGGCTACCGAGGGGGTCAAGGAGTCAAGACAGAGCCCTTGACCCATGGAGAAAAAGGAGGAGGAGCTTCAGTGATGTGGCTGCAGCTGCCCCCCCCCCCCCGATGCTCCCCTGGACTTGTCTGTCTGCGCAGCCTGAATTTAGGGTTGTGTCCTTAGTGCAAACTCCCTACTTCACACTGATAGGAATGGGCTTTCTGCCTGCGGGGCTCACATCTGCTGCTGCGAAGCATACAAATCTCTCTCCTTCTTTAATTCGCTTCTTGCAGTCTCTTCCTCTCAGACAGCTGCTTTAACATGGTTAGAATTGAGGCCTGGATTCAGCTCTGTGATGAGTAAAGAGCTAAAAGGATCTTGTTTGCAGAACTGCGCAGGGTGCGGTGACTTGCTGTGAATTTTTCTGAAGGACTTTAAAAAATAAATGCGCTGGTCTCCAGAGGGTTTTTCAGCATAACTCCCATCATTATCAGGCAGCTAATGGCAAATTATGGATTGTAGACCAAAGCTTTGGAGGATGGCGGACCAGCCAAGGGCAATACGGGTTATGGGTACCCACAAATTTATGAGATGCTGATCTTTACTGTAGCGTTAAAGACAAGCAGCAAACGGTGATTTTTAAGCAAGTAATTACTTGAAATAAAAGTCAGAAATAAAGGGAGACTAGAAAAAAGGCGTTTATTTTAAAACCAGACTTCTCAGATGGTTATTTTTATAAATTTCTGCCTGGCTTAACGTAGGACGGACTTTGCATTTGGAAAACGATCGGTTGTGCTGCTAATGGAAATGGGTTATGGCGGAAGGAGCAGGGCAAGCTCACACAGGGCACAACCTCAGTGAAATACGCAAATGGGCATTTCTTACAAAACCTTGTGAACGTTGTTGGCTTGCAGTGGGGGAGAGAAGGGCAGAATTACGTGGGGAGGAACTGGGAGAGCTTTTTTCCCCTGAGAAGGGTGGCTGCTCTCTGCATGGTCCGTTCCGAGGGTGCTTCCAAAGGGTGCAAGCAGGGAGGAATCCTGGGCCAGCCCTGCCCGGGTGATGAAGCTGGGTGGGGGGATTTTCCTACTTGGTGGTCGGATGGGAGACCGCGTGGAGATCCAGAGGCCAAGAACAGAGGGAAGGAGCCAGGCCAAACCACCTCTCTAGCTGCCCAGCAGACCGGGCGAGCTGGGCACAAGATCCCCGATTTACCTCCGGGGATTGCCCGGTGCAGCCCCTTTGTCCTTTGAACCCAGGATGGTCCATGGGTTCGGGCTGCACAGAGGGGAGGAACAGCTCAAGGATGTCTCGGCTCAGCAGCGCCTGCCGGTGAAGTGATCGAGCCTCCCCTCCCGTGGCAGTCTACCCCAGGGGTCTCCAAGACTTGTGGACTTCAACTCCCAGAATTCCTCTGCCTCCCAACTGCACACCTGCAACATGTGACAGCTAAGATTCCAGATGTGCCAGGATTCTTCAGGCAGTTCGGGAGAATGGAAAGGGTTGGGGGCACACAAGACCTCCCTGGGCAGAGGGAAGACCCTCTCCACATTTGGCCACTTTAAGACTTGCGGACTTCAACTCCCAGAATCCTCCGGCAGCCGCGACCGCAGCAAAGAGGCGAAGACGCCCTCCCCACGCCCAACCCAGTCCAGGCGGCGCGCGGGAACGCCTCCCGTCCATCAATGCGTGCCCAGCCATTCGCCCTCTCCTGCCCCGCCCTCTTTCCTCTCGGCCAATAGAAGGCGAATGCTAGAGCGCTCCAGCCCGGCGCTGCCTAATCGGGAGCGAACCCACCTCTCCAGTTTCCTCGCGGGGCGGGGCACTCTGTCGCCAGGCGACGGGAAGGCGCTTGTCCCCGGATGTTGCCCGGCCGCGGCTTGGCCGGCTCCCAAAATGGCGTCGTCGTCGTCGTCCTGCTGCTCGTGAACCGCACCGGGACCGGCCTGCGCGGCGGCAACGGCAGAAACTGTTGAAGACCGACCGGCGGCGCCACCACCGAGGGGCAGGCGGGCTAGCAGACGGGTGAGCGAGCGCAGCGGGGCTGGCCGGGGTCCTTCTGTGGGGCAGCCCCTGGCCTGAGGGGCCTCCCTAAGTCTGGGCCGAAGCAGGCGCCCCCTTGGGAGGCCGAGGGCCTCGCCGGCCCGGTTGGCCCCCTCGCCTTTGGCCCGCGTTGAAGGGCAGGAGGTGGATGGGGGACCACGCGGAGATGCCCGGGCGGTGCAAACAGCCCCGGGAAGCCTCGCCTGCGTTATTATCCTTGGGGGCGCTTTAGGGGGTGAAGCCTCATGGGAGTTTGGGAGAATTTGGGGCTGGGGGAGAAGCTGCTTTTTAGTACAGGTGGTCCTTGGCTTACGACCGTCCGTTTAGTGACCGTTGTAAGTCACAACGGCCCTGACAAAAGTGACTTCTGACCGTCTTTAACAGCCTCCATTCATGGTCCTTAATCAAAATTAAGATGCTTGGTGACTGACTCATACTTACAACCGTCACGGCGTCCCAGGTTCACGTGATCCCCTTTTGCGACTTTCTGACAAGCAAAGTCAATGGGGGAGGACTGATTCACTTAACAATCAACTTCAGGGCTTCACTTAACCGTGTGGCAAGGAAGGTCGTAAAATGGGACAAAATTCACTTAGCAGCTGTCTTGCTTAGCAGCAGAAATTTTGGGCTCAGTTGTGGTTGTATGTCGAGGACTACCTGTATATTATCTTTGACCAGGTGTGGCATGCGGGGAGGAGATCTGGGCGGGTGGTTGCGCCTTTTTTCTCCGGTGGATTCCTGCGGAGCCGGCTTTTCTCAGCCCCGGGCCTCAGGCGGGATTTGCTTTAATTGCTCTCTAGGCCTTGAGCAAAGGCGGTTGGTTGAAACCCCCAAAGTTTCCACTTTTGTTTGACATTTCTGCAATTATTTTTTGTTTCCTTACTTTTTTTAGAACAAATTAAGAGTTTGTAAACTGCCCAGAGTCACTGAGAGCAAGATGGCATACGGCATAAATTTACATTATTTAAATTTAAATAATCAAATGAAACAGTTACAGGAATTGGGTATGTCTAGTCTAAGGAAGAGAAGGACCAGGGGTGACATGATAGCAGTCTTCCAATATTTGAGGGGCTGCCACAGAGAAGGAGGGGTCAGCTTATTCTCCAAAGCACCCAAAGGCAGAACAAGAAGCACCCAAGGAGAAAAGCAGCCTGGAAGTAAGGAGAAATTTCCTGACAGGGAGAACAATGAATGGCTTGCCTCCTGAAGTTGTGGCTGCTGCAACACTGGAGGCTTTTAAGAAGAGATTGGACAGCCATTTGTTTGAAATTGTATCTGGGCTCCTGTTTGAGCAGGGGGGTGGATTAGAAGACCTCCAAGGTCCCTTCCAGTTCCGTTATTCTGTATTCAGATTTTCAAAGGTGGATAAGGGACTTAGTCCAATCCCTTTTATTTGGGGGAGGGGACTGTTCCTAGGTGAGCTAAGCCTGCTTTTACAAAATGCCCCCACCCCTTTGACCTGTTTAACTTCTCTCTGTCCGAAGCAAGCTGACAAGATCACTGGTCTGTAAGCCTCTTTCAAGAATTTACTTTTGGCTCACAGTTTTGAAATGAATCTCTCCATCGTATTTATAAACTGCAAACTTTCTGATTGTAAAGAAAATAGCGCTATTAATGCCTGCCAGATAATCCTGCCTGTCTGTAGATCAGAGAAACTTAAGGGCTGGAGAAGCTCAACTTCCACGCCTTACGAGTCTCGGTGTCCAAAAGAACTCCACTAAAGTGGTTTATGGAATGTAGTTAGCTGATACCTTATGTTGTCTTGCATAAAATATTTTATTCCAGAAAAAGACATGTCTGGAAGTTTGAAAGTCTATTTTGCATCATTTTGTGGAAAGCTGTACTTTATATTTAAATGCGTCTAGATTTTGTGACTCTATAAATGTACTTTGAGAATACGCTGGCAGGTAAAAGTCTTGGAAGAAAAATATTAGATTTAGAATATGAATGGCGGAGGTGATCTATTTCAGGATGAGTCCAGAGTAAGATTTTTGGCACCTGTAAGTAGGACACGCACTGCTGCTTACGGTACATTGGTGTAGGCTCCATGTGTCGGTATTTTATATTGGTGTGGTGTATTATTGTAGGCTCACTTTCATAGTGAAGGGTCCTTTGTCTGCTTGAGGTTGTGAGTTGCAACTTCCGTATTTGCTAATAATGAATTTTGGGATATCTTGGTCGTATATTGATGCTTGTTTGAGAAATAGTTCTGAATTTTATGTTCCAAAGAGACCAATGCCATTTTTTTCTTATTATATACAAGGTGACTCAAACATTTTTGTAAAGATCGGTATAAAGACAAGTTTTGTCTTGCTAAGGTTATGGTTTTCAGCTCTTTCAGCCTCTGATTTATCCCTTGAACATGTCGACAAAAACAAAGAATCAGAGGTTTGCGTCTCAGAACAATCAGTCATACTGATAGCTTCAGAAACCCTTCAAAATGTTTCCGAAAGCGAGCAGTCTAGCTACAAACTGGTCTCTGGTTGTTGGCCTTATTTTGATGAGATGATTCGTGTTGAGTCCCATTGCAAACTTGGAATCACTTCAAAAGAAACCAGGATCTCTCTTCAAGGAAACAAGGAAAAGAAAACCCAGAGAAGCAGAAGATTAAACAGCTACTATATTTGGAAAGTTTCGAGAGGAGATAGGAGGAATTGTTGCCAGCTTGTGCTTACAGCATTTGGCACTTTTCTTTGTTTCTCTCAGAACTGAGAGTTCTTTCCTGTTAAAAGTTAGAAGCATGTTGCTTCAGTTTTTACAAAAGAGTTAGAACTCTTAGCCCAGTGCTCAAACTTGTTTCAAAGGAGACTTTTTCAGAAATCTTCAGGTTCAGATTTAGGGAGCGTGATGGGGAAGAGGACCCCATCTTGACAGCCTGGAAAAATGCTTCCAGGATGAAAAAATCAACGCGGGACATTCTGAAAGTCAACAAGGATATACTTTGCTGCTAATGAAAACATGAGTTAATCCACGCTGTGTCTTTAAAAAATGCTCCAGTTCTGATAACAGAGCAAACCATCTAGTTGCCTAAACATGTTGTTCTTGGAGTCTTGAATCCATGGATGAGGATTTGAAAAACACTCTGGAGCATAATTCAGTGCTGAGACAGACCTACCTACATGCGGTATGAGGTTTTGTCTTGGATGAGAAAACTTTCCCCCCGGCTAATGTGTTTTCTAAATGCCTTTGTTCTGCCTTTCTCTACAAAGACTGGAAATGATTTTTACAAATCTTTCAAGAGAGGATTCTTGCTCTTTGATCATAATAACCAAGTCCCTTCCCCATTTAGGGCCAGCCAGAAGATGGCAAGCAGGAGCTTTCTTGCTGCCTTATTCCAAATCCTGGGAAGAGTCTGATTATGACCAACAGGGGCTGTTGGTCCAGGAAAGGGCATAACTGGCGCACAACCCGCAGTTGCGCAAAGGCCCTCCTGGCCACGACCGCCACCTGCTCTTCGAGCAGGAGTCGTGAGTCCAGGAAAACTCCTAGATTACACCCATCCAAGACCAAAGGTGGCAATTCTCCCTGAGCCAACGAACCCCAAACCCAGAGCCACTCGGTCTTGCCTGGGTTTAGTTTCAACCCGTTGCTCCCCTAACAGCCTCCGGGCACTGCGAGAGGGAGGACACGGCAACACTTAACGCACCACGGGCCGAGACAGACAGCTGAGTATCATCAGCGTATTGGTAATGCCTCCGTCCATGGTGACGGATGATCTCGCCCAGCGGCTTTATGTAGATGTTGAACAGGAGCGGAGAGAGTACCGAGCCCTGCGGAACCCCATAAAGCAGCGGGCGAGGGCTGGATCTCTTCCCCCCATATCAACACTGACTGAGAGCGGCCGCAGAGGAAGGAAGGGAGCCAGGACAGCGCAAGGCCTCCGGCTCCCATCCCCTGAAGCCGCCCCAGGAGAATCCCCTGGTCGATGGTATCGAAAGCCACCGAGAGGTCAAGTGGAGCAAGGATGGATGCTCCCGCCAGAGATCATCCAAAAGTGCGACCAATGCCCCTTCTGTCCCAAATCCAGGCCTGAATGCAGACAGGCAGCGGTCGAGATAATCCGTTTCACCCAGAAACCTCTGGAGCTGCCGCGCGGCCACCTTCTCAACAGCCTTCCCTCAAAAGGGAAGCTTGGAGACAGGCCGGAAGTTCCCCAAGCGGGTGTATGTGCGCAAGCACCTGTGCCTTAGACCCGTGTCCCTCCTGGCTTGTGAAAGCTTCCCAGGAGGCGATAGGAGGGTGGACTCTGGCGGTGATTAAGGGGACGGTGCCCCAGCACTTTAAGGATCCTGCCCGCTTCCTCGGGGGCAACAGGGTCAAACCCTTCCCAGGTAACAGGGCAAGGACCCGCCCCGGGGGCTTCCCCCGGCCCAGCAACCACGCCGGCATCTAACTGGGAACGAAGTCGAGCGATTTTGTCTTCCAGAAGAACCGCAAATTCCCCAGCGTGCCCCTTCAGGGGGACCTCGATCCCCTCCTTCCCCGGGAGGAGGCGGCTCACCTTAAAGAGGGTCGCTGGGCGATTATCTGCAGACGCAATTAGTGTGAAGCGTTTGCCGCACGAATCGCCAGGAGGAAGGCCTTCGGGGCAGCTCTGAGCCTGTTCGATCGAGCTCATCCCGTCTTCCGCCAGCCGCGCTCTAGACGTCTCCTCACGCGTTTCATCCCTCTCAGTTCCCCTCTACACCACGGGGCACGGAGTGGTCTACGGGTGAGGAAGCCTTTTGTTCTAAGTGCTGCAGGCTTGGGATGATGCGGCTAGAATTTTTCTTGCATTTACAATACTGGGCTCCCACCTTGAAACGCCAGTTCGAAAAAAGCACTTTTCTGTAAGAAAACAAAAACCAAGAGGCCCAGCTACGGGATCCTAGCTCCCAAGGACGTTCCAATGGAAGCTGCTGTGTGGCTGAAGCCTCGAGTGCCTCTGCCTCCTGCTCATCCCATTCAGGCGGTGGGTGGCCTGTCAGGGACGTTGGCAGGCCTTCTGGGTCTCTGCCCTGCCTGGAAGGAGGAGAGGACAAAACATTTGGGAATGTTTTGGCTCCAGAATTCTGGGAGTTGAAGTCCACAGGTCCCAAAACAGCCATTGTTCCCCACCTCCGTTGTGAACACTCGGTGAAGAGCTTCAGAAGGGAAGCTGCGTCCTTGGGAGGAGCGAGGAGGAGCAGACAGCGAGGTGGGCACCTGCTTTACCAGGGAGCGACTAGCGAACTGGCACTTCCCAGGTGCAGGTGCCCGTTGGAGCTGGCCCGGTGCCACGGCTGCTGAGTGAAAAGTCCGTGAACAATAGCGGGAGCCTCTCCTGGGACAAAGTAAAGCCGACTTAAACAATTTTAAGTAATGGCTCTGCTCCCTGCTAATGAAAATTAGCAGCAAGGCTGTCCCATTTTGCTTCCCTTCCGCCCACCCCATCATCCCACATGAGTGTTTAGGGGAGAGAATACTCTGTAATTCTAGTAATGATGTAAAGAAGTAATTAAGGGTCTTGCTCAGTTAGCTTGCAGTTTAATTACCACCGGCGTAATTATTTGGCAAAGCAGTGTTGCTGCCGCCACCGGCCCCTTGACGGGATTACTCTGCTGAGAGGTTTGCGCACAAACTGGGGAAGGACGACGCTGGGCTGAAAGGCCCGACCCGGCTGCAGCTTCTGAGGGGCCTGAAGGGTCTGCTGAGGACCCTCCGGGGCCTCAGAACATCCCAGGGGGGACAGCGGCGGAGACGCCTTCGTGCTGCATTTGCTGGGGGGTGGGGGGAAGGTTTGCCGATGGCCCGTTTTGGCCTCCCGGGGAAGTGAAGGGTGGAGAGAATTGAAGCCAGGAGGGTGCCTGGCCCTGGACGTGAGAAGGGCCCGAGCGTGCACCGTGTCTCCGCTTTGTGCTGTTCGCACCTTCTCTGAAGTGCCTTCTCAGTTGTTCTTTCTGTGGCTGCTTACGGTTTCCGAGGGGTCCAAGCCTCTTCGTCCCTCAGGACCCCCAGCAGCTTTAGCGGAGCTGGTTTTCTGGGTCAGATAAGGATGAAGGCGAAGATGGACTGAGCTGGGGGTTGGACGAAAGCTGCCCAAGGGATTTGGCCGTTGCTCATTTCTAGAAGCAGCGTGTAGCGCTAGCAAGGGTAGCTGTCCCCAGGTCTGACCCCCTCCTCCTGTGTGTCCCCCCCGCCCCAGAATATGGGATGATGGTATGCCGGCAGAGGTGTGAGTGAGGGGAGCTCAGATAACCCCTCCGTGATGGACGGAGACCACCATCCGGAAGGGGCTGCAATGGTTGTGATCCTTCGTACAAGGAGCAGGTGTGGCCTCAAGTGTATCTTTGTGATAAGCAGTGAAGTTGGCTAGGAAGATCCGCGAAGCTTTGCGCTCTGCTTCTTAACGTCCCAGGGAAGTTTTTCTCTCTTCTTTCCCCCCTGCCTGAGGCTGCTTCCCCTCGCCCGTATTTCAAGGAGGCTGGTTAAGAACTGGGATGCGTAGAAGGAGGCTGCATACAATTAAGCACACATGGAGAGCACTGGAAAGTGTGGAAACAATTCTCCCAGGATAAATATAAAACGGATTTCAGCCAAGGTCTTAAGGAGGACAGAAACTTTAAAAAGCTGTGAAGTAAGCAGACTTTACAGTTCTTCTGAACTCTAGCCCCCCCCCCCCCCCCAAAACAAAAAAACAAAAAAAGAGCCTTTGGAGAATTGTGTGTGTGTGTCTTGGTAAGGCTGAAATTAAAGCAAAGGATCACTTGCACTTCTGTATTTTAAATTAAATGTTGGCAGGTCGGTTTTTCAGGAGGGATTCTGAGATCTCCCAAAGAAAGGTCCGCAAATGGGGGGTGGGTTTTACGTTTCAATATGGTTAGAATCACATTCCTGTTTGAAACACATGCTGATTTCCCTTGCCTTATCTAATAGAGGAAGGGTCTTCAAACACAGCAAAAAAAAGATTTGTGGACTCCAACCCCCAGAATTCCTCAGCCAGCATGGAAAAGGTGACTCGGTGGTTGATGGATACACAAATCTCTGGACACTTGCAATACAACTTGTGAAAACCCACATCTTGAGTTCGGAGCTATTTCCTTGACTCTGTATTATCTTTATGTTAGAATCAAACTTGCTGGTATAAAGAGGTCCATCCGGGGAACCCTTGAGTTTGACTGGCTGTGATCGGGTTGGCCCACTAGAAGCAGTGGCTGTACAGCAAAAGTAGGCAGGGAAATTGCTAGAAAGCACATTAATCTTCCGGGGGAGGGGGAGGGTCTGTGAAGGGCATTTTCTGAACTTTCTTCCCTGCCCGTCTCTTTCTGGGCCTTGCAATTACGGTACTTCCTTGTCAAGTGAGATGTCTTTGCTTCTGTGATGGGCTAAATGCCATTACAGGCACACAGCTGGAGAAAACGCTTCATATTAAATGCCTTGAAAACCGTAGCGACCTGGCTAATCTCTTTTGGGGGGCAGAATCTTCCCTGGGAGGCGGGCAGAAGAAGTAGACCTTCCTCCTGGGCTTTCCCGCGCATGGTCCAATGTACGGATAGACTTTTAAAAAGACAATGCTAGCGGTAAGCCCTGCTGCCAGATTGCATTACCGTCGTCCTTACTACAAATTCCTTTTGGAGGCCACTGGATTATCGGCAAGTGGAGGGGAATTTTCAGCTGCTTTGCGACTGCTGTAATGCTGCCGTTGGGGATGGCCCTGCCGCTTGCATTCTTTTCTCTGCCTGACCGTGGATCCTCCTTGGACGTAAATGTTGTTTCCAAAGGACGGAGCTTCCCAACCGCGGCCACTTGATGATGCCTGGGCTTCAACTCCCAGAATTCCCCAGCCGGCATCAAAATATGGGTGCTTGGCAACTGGCTCGTAGTTATGACGGTTGCAGTGTCCCAGGTCCCCTTGTGCCACCTCCTGACAGACAAAGTCAGTGGGGAAGTCAGATTCACTTAACGACCATGGCAAGAAAGGCCATAAAATCGAGCAGAATTGTAAGTCAACGACCGCCTGTACTTTTCCTTTAGAGGACACGATGGTTACAATTCCTAACGCTGTTTATTTTCTCTGGTACATCTGCATTATTGATTTAGGATCTACGTGTGCTCAATTCCTCAGAAATTATATTACCGACTTTGAGGTGCTGTTTCCCAGCGGGTCACTCAGACCACGATGGAAATAAAGTCTAACTTTTGGGGGAATTTTCCCTGAAGTGAAAGAGCTGTGCATTGCCCCGTGTGTAGACCGCCCTTCTGGGTGGAAAAGACCGCCCTTCTGGGCAGGGTGAGCCCAGCCTTCTGCAGCCTGGATTCCCCCGAAAGCGGAGCTAGTCTTTTCGAGAGGGCATTGGGCGGGAGCTCTTCTGACATCATTCCTTCCTTTGGGGGCAGTACGGGGAGCGGATGGATCTCCTCGGCCGCACAACAGAAGCCGGGGAGGTCAACAGCTTGTAATTAATCATTTCCCAGGAATTTATTCCTCTATTTTATTACACTTGCTTGCCGCCCATCTCGCCACAAGGTGACTCTCTTTGCAGGTATTTTGAAGATGTTTTGCCACTTCTGCTGTTTTGCAGAGCAGCCGGGAACTTTGGTCTTTTTTTTGCCTTTGCAGCTGGAGAACTAACTTAACCGTTTTCAGACTGCAGTGAATAAGATTCCTAGAAAATCACAGCCCAGTATATTTAATCTTGCCTCATAATTTAAAGAGCCTAGATGTGTAGGAGAACCCACGCCCTGCATTTGCAGTTATCTCTGGGGATTGAGTCCTGGTGTTCGGGGGTCAAGTCATGGCAGAAGTGATTGGTAACCGGTAAAAGCCCCGTTCTCCCGAGAGAGCTGGCTTCTTTTAAAGGGGGGACAAATGCCAGAGAGCAGGAGGAGAGGATAAATCGGCATGGGGCTTTAAGCAGCCCGTCCCCTGCCCTCTGGATGGCCTATTTTAGGCTGCATGTCTCTGGCGGTCCTCTGTCCTCCACGCCCGCTGTGGTTGTCCCAAAGGTGCTTTTCCAAAAGGCAGCTAGACTTGCTTGGGTTTTTCTGTGAAGGCATTTTGCTTCTCACCCAAGAAACGAACCTCTTTAATTCAGGAATTGCTAAATTAGAATTCCTTCCTTCTGGGATGCCCAGGCAGCCCCTGGGCACTTGGAAGGGCGTCTGTGCCAGGCCCAGCTTCTGCCCGCTTTGCTGCCTCTCTCCATCTTCAGGATCTGGCCACAGCCCCTCCTGCCCTTAACCCCCCCCCTCTGGTCTTAGATGTGTAACCATCAGACGCTGCCCATTGGCTGTTTTGGTTTCAAACGCTGCCGCCTCATTGGCTGACGGTTGGAATCCCCCTGGGCCCTTTCTCTTCTGGGGGATCACAGGCACCTCCTACCAAAACTCTCCAGGAAATCAGATAGACTGCACACTTTTATGAGGGTAGGAGCATCCTTGGGAAGGGCAGTTCTTCAAAACTCTTTTGGGGGTCGACTGCCGGCTCAGGAGCACGTGCAACAAACCTCGGGTGGAAGAAATAGAGAGACCCCCCCCCCCAATCAGGCTCTGACACAGTTTTCCTTATTTTTTTAAGCCTAGAATCCATTGAATTGTGTCTATTCTGAAAAGGCTGCCAAAATAAGATTAAATACTAAAGATGTGTTTTGCTAAAGACAATTCCACCTATAATAATGCATTGTCTTCTATCGTTCGCATGATCCAAATTAAAGAAAGTAGGACAGTTTGATTTTACAGTTACACTTTCTTCTTCTCTTCAGTCATATTTCAGGAATCTGCCGTCCTCTTGATCCAAAACAGAAACCGAGTCCATTCTGAAACGTTGGTTGCGTGTGAAAGAAAGGTCCCGGTTTCTGGAAGTCAGGATGAAAGGAGAAGCTCCCCCTTTCTGAACTCTGCCTGGGGAATTTTCCCCCTGCTTTCTCCCCCCCCCC
>JANHFL010004662.1:35016-49186 GCA_032468155.1 Oxyrhabdium leporinum
CCTGCCTCCATCTCCCCCTCCCTTCCCTTTGTTGTAGCCCGAGCGGTAGCGGCGACGCCGGCAGCAGCAGCGGCATAGACGACGACAGCAGGAGCAGCGCACAAAGGGGCGCGGGGAGGCAAGGCTATCCCTGCCGGCTCCTGGAAGCCGGAGGAAAAAGAAAAACACCAAACAACCGCCAGAAGGGAATTCGGAAAAGAACGAGGCGGCCCGGGATGCGGAGCGCTGGCTGGCAGCAAGGCCGGTGGGTCCGCGCTCCTCCCGGCGGCGCCCATTGAGACCCAGAAGGGCCTCCTGTCCCCCTTTGCAAGCCCTCGCCATGGCGGCCACCGCCCGGCCCCGGACCTCGCCCGGCTGCAACCACGCCGTGTTCCTGATGCTGGCGGTGGCTCTCTGCACCCTCGGTCCCGTCCGGACGTCCAACCCTCTCTCCCCCGCCGCCGCGCCCGCTGCCGATTGCGCCGGCAAGGGGAAGGCGGGCAGCAACTGCTCAGGTAAGCTGCAGGACCGGCGGGCTGGGCTCCTGGGCGGGGAGTGGAGTGAAGGATTGGACGGCCCACAAGCGCTCCTGCTGCCCACGCCGACCATCCATCCTTCCTTCGTGGCTTATCGTCCCCGTCTTTCGCGCCCTTAACCGCTCGGCGTCCGCCCCCCCCCCCCAAACGCCCATCTGGGCACGCCACGCCACATGGGCTCCTTCCTTCCTCGTTCTCGTCCATCCACCCCTCCTTCCCTTCCATGCTTAATAGCTCCGTCAGTAGCCAGTCCCATCTTTGTCTTGCTTGTCAGTCACACTTTTGAAAACCACCACGCCACTTTCCTGCCTGCCTTCTCTCCCTCCTCGCCCCCTCCCCGAATTCCCCGCGCCACGTTCCGGTTCCGAAGAGCGAGAGCCGCTGGAATTAGGAGGCACTTTGCTCCGCGTCGACAGGCACGGCGTTTCAAGCGCTGGGGACGATTTCTGCCTCTTAATATGCCGCGAAACAGGTTCAGCGCAGGCTTTGCCTCCTTCCCGCTAGTTTCATCTGATAGATCTGGTTCTGTGTCTCTACTACACGATCTACCAAATAAAGAAGAGGGGCCGATTGCAGCGCAATCCCAACTCGCCAGGAATCCGCTTGCCCAGAGCCATTGTCAGGTTGTGCGGATGTACATGGATGGAAGCAGTCAAGAGCTTAATTTTAGCCAGGCTGCTTTTGGGCCCAAGGTTCAGCCCTGGGCTAGACTAGAGATTATGATTTTTGTACAGGGGGATTGCACCTGATTGTTCTGAGGTAAGTTATAGAATTGCACCTGAAAATGACCGCCTCTTCAAGAGCAAATCTATAACTTTCCGAAGAACAAGATGTTATTCATTAGGTCTTCCTTTCTGAATAGACATGTGTGGGGTTTTGGGTTAATCTTCAAAATGTTATTCACTACTTCACAGCCCAACACTCTATGTGTATATTCCAAAGTAAGCAAAATTCGCCTGGGCTTACTTTCAGGTATTGTATACAGGCAGTTTCACTAGCAACACCTTCTTTTTAAATTTGCTTACTTGGGAGTAAATCCCACTGCGTTTAGTGGCACTGAAACCTTATACCCAAGCCTGGGTTCAAGAATATTTTCTTTTTCTTTTTTTAGTTCAGATGTGTACACTTTTATTGTGGAAGTTAAACACTGCCTGGGTCCAAAATCACACTGGCCTGTAAAATCTCACACATTATCATCCACGTCTCTTTTTTATACAAAGAGGTTTCAACAGAGGCTCCATCTTCTTTCCCTCTTTTCCTTTCACATGCATGCATTTCAGAGCCCCTCTGAATGGGAAACTAAATCTGGGAATGTGAACATTGACCTTGTCTGGGCAGTGAAGGGGTCAATAGTTCATACATCTAGAACCACTGGTGATATGAGTACATTTCCTATTGCTGGAAGAAAAACAGTGAGGCTCCGATTTCAAAATTGTACTTTTTTAGTTGTGGCACAAAAAGGGAAAATAATTTCTGTTCAAAAGGCAACAAAAGAAAAAAAAAGCAAACAGGAGGTAGCATCCTTTTTGTTTCTCTCTCCTGGATGTATATTAGTCTTATCACCACAGTTACTGCATCCATACTCACCACTTTCCCACTCTTTTCACCTCTCTTTCTTTAAAAGATTGCCTGAGAAACTCCAAAGGCAGAGCTATTGCTTCTGTAACCTATTTAGGTAATTGGCCTGCTTCTTGTCAGGTTTGCAGCCTTAATAAATATAATACAAGCCCCTAGATCAATTCCAGCCTCTATTATCTAGAAAGACATATTGTAAATTTTTTTTGTGATCAGAACAAATGTATATATATATATATTTAAAAAAATGCCTTGTCTAAATGGTTACTTTATTCACTTTCAACACCTTGCAAAAATCAATGCTGTTTTCTATAACCTCACATTTATTTTTTAAAAAGTTCTCTTTCCAAATTAGTACTACTTAGATCCAGGAAATTACAAGAAATTAAACTTAGAGTTGGGATTGGGTTTCTAAAAATGATGTTTTTCTTAAGCATATTTCTAGTTCATTGTTCTTTTGACGAGTGCTTTGCCTTCCTCAAAGCATTCTAGCTGTCATTTTTGTGTTTTCCCCCCTCATTTGAAGAGCATGGATGATTGCTCTGAAAGGATTGCTAGTAGAAATTACCTGCAACTGCTAGTGCCAAATTCATGAGAGATTCATAAAAGATTCTTCTTCCAATCTCATTGTCTTCTCTGAGAGATGACGATGGCTGCCACTTTTTAAACAGCTTTGAGCACTTTATATAGTGCTCTGTTTTGGTAGCCTGTTATTGACAGCACATTTCCCTGGGCTTTTCAGGAATGAATTCCAATGTAGCTTTTTTTTTTCTTTAAAGCAAGTTTGTGTAGGATTGCAATCTTAAGATTGCAGCCTTTTTGAGACTTGCTAAAGAGTAAATTCTATAGTAAATATCAGAATTAACCTTAAACATATACTGTATAGGTTTGTGTTGAGTTGACTATCAAAAGAACAGGCAACTAAGGCCCTAACCAGGTGTAACAATGGAATGATCTATGCTTTAGAATATTGAAGCATATTGAATATGCTTTAGAATATTGAAGCATATTGAATATGCTTTATAATATTGAAGAGTAATGAGGAAGGAAAAGTGAAAAGGCGGAAGAGAATGTGGAACTCTTTCTTTCCTGCAGATTCCTCCAAATTTCTATGCATGCTTAGAATCTTTCTAAACATTTTGAATCTGGCTCCCCCCCCCCCTTAAGTTACAATCAGAAGAAATTTGTGAGTAGGGAGGAGCAGTTGCAAAGATTACAAGCCCTGTAGCGTTCAGCATATATTTAAGGTCACGTAAGTGACTTATTTCCATGTAGACAGGCATAGGCTAATATCTGGAAGTGTTATTATATTGGATTTTTAACTTTAAAAATATTTATATTGCACTACGCTTCTTTGTCGTCTTTGTTATAGACAACTTTAACAATGATGGTTGGTGTGGTTAGCAATTTCTCACAGAAGCAAAAGTCATCCCACAATGTAAATTTCACCTTTGTTTGTTCCCTTGATCCTTGCTTGTTGAGTTTCTCATGCTGTGATTATAGACATGTCACATGTTGATGGTGCATTTGAGCACAGTGTTGCTCTTGCATGTTTTACTTGGATTCCTTTTGCATCCACATAATGACTTACCATGTTTTGTGCAAAGAAAGATTAGTAGGTTAATTTGCTACTGTCAAATGCCAGTTCATCCAACCAGCATATATAGCTTGCATGTTGCTTGGGAAAGTCATTGAGATTCATTTTAAAAGGATGGCAGATTTTTGGACCTGATATTATTCTATAATGCCTATAAATATAGTAGTGCTGTTTTAAATGAAGAGAAATCACATGCATTCAGCATCAAGAACAAGAAAACAAAATTGAGCAGTATAACTTAAAAGACAAGACTGCAGAAGTTTTGGTTTACTTGTGTAATTGGAGAACATATTCTGCAAATTATAATACTTAGCATGGAAATATCTCCCAAGGGTCTTCTTTATATTCAGAGCTGCTTAATTTGGATACAACACAGACTTTCAAATCTAATTAATTTATCTGATGTACACTAGGATGCTGTAGCTGATGTTTTTTTCAAAGTATAGTTCCTGCCTTTTTTACTGTGCAGTTTCTGTGTCCAGTAATGATAAATTACCTTTTAGGGAACCATGTTTCCCGCTTTCTTTATATTTCCTTATGCAGATATTTGATAATAAGTCATACAGGTGCCCTATGACTATAACTAGAATTATTTTTCTTTTCTTTCCAGTCATCCAAATAATCCATTATTCCTTATGTGCACTCTCCCCCTTCCTTCTGACTTAATCTCTCATTGTACTTGTGATATTTGACAGAATTACAAGGCAGTGCCAGGATTATATTTGCATAATCCATGCTAACATTCTTCTTCCATCATAATCTCTTGTTCTGGCATGTGCAATTCTAGTGAATTCCTCCCTGGATCATGTTGTTCTATTATTCAGACATCTTTGTATGGCAATTAAGGTATAAAAGTAAGACATTAATTAAGATCTTAATGGGAAAAAATACTTTCAAATGAGCATGGCAGTTTCAAACTCTTTCCCTAAGTAGTTTGGTTGAATTAGATGATAAAATATCTTATGGAACTTCAAGAGGCAAAATTCCTCATATTCCTTAACTCCCAGCCATCTTCTGCCTCATAACCAACATTGCTGGAGGAAGCAAGAAGGAGATGGGTTATTTTTCTTCTGTAAATCTTATTAACCTGCTTTAGGATTGAATAATTTTAGATTATTGCTTAGTCTCATTCCATTCACATCAGTGAATGGAATCTATCTTTCTTGCATAAAATTTTATCTGTTCAGTAAATCTAATTTCAAAATTAACTCCATCCACCGTTTCAGATACTTGGCTATTGCTATATCATTTATATAGATTTTTTCTTCTACTGGAAATAAAATTTATGTAGAGTTCACAGATTTTCATTAGTGTTTATTGAAATACAGAATGTGGCTTCCCGTTTACTCATATTAAACATTTAGGGATAGGACAGTGAACAAAAATAGTGACAACCTCATGATGACAAATTTCACATTTTTCTTGCTCAGAAGAAAGTGTTTTGTTTTCTAAAAGCAAGAGGATGACTCAGTTAAATAGGTCAATAGATCTGATGTAGTTTCAAAGACAGTGGAGAGCAATGATGCATTGAGATTGCATTTATATCAATTTGAAGAAATGATGTCCTTCTGCTGATAAAACTGCTAGCAGCAGCAAGAGAGGGCAATTTCCCTTGCCAGTTTCAGGCGTTGAGAAAACAGTAGTTCTGTTCTCAGATTGAACTTCTAAACTGTAGTTTTAGGGCACGAGAAATGGAGCAGATCCTCTAGCTCTTTCTGCTGTAGTGCCTGGTTGAGGCTGGTCTAAATATCCTTTAGCTGCTATAGTGAGCTTCTCAAGAGGGAGGAAGCATGGAATGGGGAAAGAAGCAGTATGACCTCCTTGATTCAGATATTCTGCTTTTCAAAAAAAAACTTTTAAAAAGAAGTGGGATGGCGATGACGTGTAGCTTCATGACCCTGCATCTGTTAGCAGTGCTGGGTTAGGGTTGACATTTGGTGTTTGCTTAGTGCACCCAGCAAGAGCTACCATCAATGCTGCATGCAGAAGGAAGAAAGTGAATTGTGATACCCCAGTGAATCTTCTATGTCAGATTGGTTCAGGCATAACACCAAGTGATTTATGTTTTTTTTATTTAACCTGGTGGGTGACTTCATACTTTTAGGCTTATCTGGATGAGCTACAGTGCAATACTGTACATGTATTCAGTACTGTTGTTTTGACTGGATATTGCCCTCTAGAAGTGATTACCAAGTTTGCACTCAGTCAGTTTTTTTTCAGGTGTTCAGGGGGAAAGTGATTCAGTGGGCTCTATCAATTCTTAATCTTTTCTGTGTCTAATAGAAACAATAAAAGTAATCATGATCTTCTTAAAATGCATGTACTTTTTTGCTGATTGCTAAGTTTGAACTGTCAGGGTTACTTAGGAAATTAAAAATATTATTAATTAGCATATTATAGAAACCATATAGTTATTGGTGGTGATAGTTGCATGTTTGAACAAAAACATAACAAAGGCTTGCTAAATCAGATTAAAATCAGCAAGAGCAGTGCTTTTGGGAAGGAGAGGCTGGCAGAGCAAAATTCCCCTTCTGCTTATGTGCCCCAAAAATTAATACTGAGAGATGTACTGGCAGTATATATAACCATCACAACTAACAATTGTTGATACCCAACCTTCTATTTGCTTAATCCTCTTTAAAGTTGTCCAAGTTGGTAGCTGCTACTATATCTTGCCATACCAAATGTCATAGCTTGGCAATATTTTATATAAGGAAGTATTTCCTTTTATCTCCATGTTTGGAAACAGATTATGTTACTATTAAAACCAAAATGGTCTTCTGCTATTAGCCTGATAACCACATAGAATTGGCATACTTTTGAACATGCAAAGTCTGTGTCCACTAAATATGATCTTTTTAATATTTTCTGGAAAGCTTTTTACTGTCTTTTCCCCCCCTGGGTCTTCTGCTAGTTTTCCATTCAAAGGGCTGATAATCTCCCCTTCTGCTTATCTTTAATCTCATTGCAACATCAGATGCTTTTAAACTATTTATTAATTTGTACTGTTTACTCCATATGGACTGTTCATTATGGGAATAGTTCTCTGCCTAATTTGATGAACAATTTTAAACAGCTTGCCTACATGTAGAACAATACAGTACATTTTCTGTCTGAAAAACATTTGTCTTAGAGTTGATAAATATTCCAGTATGAAATACAGTAATCATAAAATCTATTTCAGCTCTTCAAATACTACTTTTCCTTCAAAGTCTATTTAACAGAAACCCAAAAAGCGCCGTTCTATAACAATGTATTAATAATGACATATGGGAAATAGAACTAATGAAGTAGGTCACAGAATAATTAAGTGTTACTGAAGATGAGAAATAAGGGAATCATGAACTTTTCTGGCAGATGATGCCAATAATTGAAAGATATCATCAATTATTTCAATGGACAAGTAGCCACAAGTAGCCACTGTAAAATGTGCTTCTTGGCTGCCTCCAGCCTTTTTGTGATTTTAGTATTTATAGAAGTTCAGATGAAATTTCAAACTCTTTCAAGGTTTATATTTTCACTTTGGATTTAAGGAGATGAATGAGATATTCAGGTCCAGGCAGATGTTGTAGAAACATGGAGTCTGTCATGTAGTTCTTACTGTAGGTAACAAGAGAAGGAGAATTTTTGGAGAGGGACCATTTATAGAGGGATAAATGAGGATGCTTTCTTGTTCCACGATGATTGCTTTTTTCATCAATTCCTCTATCCAATACTTTGCCTGGAGATTCAGCCAGTACTTGCTTGAGGAACCCAAGTAAGGAGTGAAAACTAAAGGGGAAGGTATAAAGTAGGAAAAATGGGGTCATGCTTTTTTGACTACTTCTCTTGTCAATTGTCCCATTCGTGGATATTTTCTTATTGCTTAATTTCCAGGCCCTTGAAAAGACAACCATTAACTAACTGAAGCTTATTCTAAAAAGAAATTAAAAGAAACCATGGAAAAACCTCTAAATTAGAAAACTGATTTGAAATAATATCCAATACATTTTCAGTAAAATATAATTCACTGACACTGGTAATTCAGTGTATAGTCAGCACTACCTCTTGTCTTTCTTTAGATAAGGTACTTGTTTTTCCTCAAACTCTTCAGTTACAGTCAATAGAGATATTCAATATGTATTGAATATCTGTTGCATTGTGCAGTCTAAAGTGGTAGACACAGCATTGATGACACTCTGGGAATTTGTAGAACTTTTGCCTGATTCTGGAGAGTAAAAACATTTGCAACTGCGACTTGGATTGAATGGAAATCCCATAAGGGATTGTTCGGTAGTTAAGTTAGAAAGATTATTATATGCTTGACCTTTTTCAGTTGAGACATTTATAATTATAGCTACTGAAATATCTAAATTCATATCCCAAACATCCATCTACATATCTGAACCCAAATTTGTAATAGTAAACTAGGGTCTGCTAGAGTTTGTAAGGAGAAAAAGACCATGTGCTTACTCAAGTGAGTCCAAATGACTTTAGGCAGTTCTTGCCTACAATATAATACATAAAGTAGACATTTCTATGTAGCAAAGCCTTTTAAATACTTTATAGATTTATGGTATAACTTAATAAAACAATAGGCTCTCTGTGCAAATAGTATCTTGAACATTTGACAATATTTTAAATTTTGGTTGCATACAAAGAGGATAATTATATATTTTAACTCTATATTTAGTGGGAATACAATTTCATAGCCTATGTTTGGGGACCCAGTCAGTTGCCCGAGCCCATCATTATCTTCTGCTATTTCTAAGCAGATATCGAATACTCCTTGGATTATTTAAAACTGCAGGAGAAGCTGTTCAACTGCTAGCAGTTCATTTTCAACAAAATAGGGAATAAGACTTTGTAGTCGAGACATCAAAAAAGACTGCTTCACACATATAAGTATATGAAAAAGGGAGATGCAAATAAATGCTCAGTGGTACTAATGCCTTGTGTAAGCTAAATTCTACTTAAGATTGCTAAGAAAATGAACAGTGCCATATTTGAAAGTAATAATATCAGGTGACTCGTCAGTTTTCAGGAAAGTTTGAGAGACATAACAACAGGTAGCTGACCCAAGATGGATAATGGGAAATAGCAAGGGAATTAAAAATAAAAGGTTTGCTTTTGTTTTGTTGATTACAGAAACATTTTTGATGGGTAGATTTTGCCAAAACTCAAAACATATTAAGGCCTAATGGGTATACTAGAACACCTGATTACTCTTCGAAGGGATTTCTCATTGTCCACCTTGTGTTAACAATATGATGTTGTGTCCCTTTAACTTTTCTGACGGTTAGAAAGCTAGAGAACACAGTCATTCCTAAGGGTACAAATCTTTCTAGCCTTTAAAACAAGGACATTTGCTGGAAAGAGGACTAGAAAGCTAGTGAACACCAATCTTTCGAACCTTCAGAACAAAGGTGTTTACTAGGTTTCCAGCACTCTTCTCTGTGCAGAAGAAAATGCCTCTGCTGTGCTGCAGAAATGGAATCTTTGGGATCCAAGCCCAGTTTCTGCAGCTCAGTGGAGGGGCTGAGCTCCATGCAGCAGGCAGCCTCCAGAGAGGATGTCCTCTCAGCAAGTGGCAGCAGCTTGCAACCTTCCTTGCTGGTCTTCCCATTGACTTTCTGGGGAAGCTGGCAGAGAAGATTACAAATGCATGATCACAAGGTACTTGGCAACTGGTCATAAAAGCAAACAGGTTGTCAAGCATCCCAAATGCAGGGTGATCTCATGGGAGCTGGTGCGATGTTATAGGATGACGATGTATACCTTTCTTACATTCATTTTACTTACAAAATTAATATATTTTAAGACTGGGAAGGTTGGAAGGGATGAAAACTGACGCACTAATTATGAGATATGCAGATAACACTTGTTTGTTATCCGAAAGTAAAGAAGACTTAGAAGTTATGATGATGAAAATAAAACTATAAAATGAAAATATGGGTTACAGTAAGGATAAATACTAAAAGCGCAATGACAACTTCAACTGCACACTTTTTGAAGTAACAGTTAATTGTGAAAGGGTGAAGGTGTTACATCAAGCTTTTCTTGAGCACAAGATTAGATAAGATGGATGGTGTTGGGAGAAATGAAGAGGGAGGAAGCAATAACAAACAACACCATGAAGGATTGCCATCTTTCAGTGAAAACAGTTAAAATAGTGATTATCTACAGCTGTGACTTGACAGGGTAAGATAGGTAGATGCTTTCCATTTCTGTTTTTGAAGATGTTTACTAAGAGTATCATGAATTGCAAGAAGAATCAATGAATCAGTCCTAGACTACAAAATGTCTGACTGTGGCTTTGAGATGCTGATCACTAAGAGAAACATAATTTAGACAAATTATATTAATAAGCAGTGGGGTAGAGAAAATAACTAAGCTTGGCAAAGTAAAGGAAGTAGAAGAAAAAGACAATAGATAATCTGGATGGATGGGATAAAAGACATTACAGTGATGTGGAAGAAGTTATTATTAAAGAAGTTTAGAATAGCAAGCACTTCTCATAATGTTGCAAAGAATTAAATCTGACTTAATGATATTTAGCTAACATAGAGAGCTGGGTAGATAGAGGAGTTGATTCCAAAATAAATTTAAATAAATGTTAACACTATTGTTAAAATCAGCAGGATTTAAATTCTTAGTTTTGGTTTAATAATCCTATTCTTTACAATTTAGTGAATATCCTATTCTTCTATTTCATGTTAATTTTCTTTGTTCAACCACCTGAAGATAGGTTATTCAATTTTTATTTCAGTTTAGATTAATGTAAATCATGCAGCTGAAAGGAGGGAATTAGATTAAGAGGAAGGAAGAAAGGGAGATATGTAAGAGAATTTTCCAAGACTGAGAAGTTTGAATTTGGTTATTTCCATGTGTTCTAACCATATTCACCAATCTCAATAGTACTTCAATAATTGTTATCCTTATATAATTCAGCTTGGATTCAAACAATATTTATTTTGTAAATAGTAATTACATTATTAGTATTATTAGTTTGATTAGTATCAGTTGTCTTTTTATAATCAATCCAGACCATACGTAAATTGGTTTTTCGCCTTTTGCAATTCTCCAAAACCATCTATCAAACAATTACCTTTTGTACCTCTGCTATTCTGATTATCTCTTTTCTGTTTACTGGAAAGATGTTACTTACTTCTAAATAATTTTGTATATTGTTCACTATTATGTCAGTGAGTAATTTAAACATTTTTAGGCAAGTATGTTATCAGCCTGCAGTTTCCTGGTATTGTCTCTTATGCTGGATCTTTTTGAATCAGGTAAGTTTTGCCAGATATTAATCAGTTGCTGATGTTTCCCTAGTGCAATACTTCATTAAGCTGTTGAGCTGAAATTGAATGTAAGCTACTCAGATATTTGAGCCAAAAACCATGCAATTGATCATTTCTAGGAGATAGTTTTTAATTCTTTTCACTCCATTTTGAACCATTTTGCTGTTTCTATTAGTTCTTCCATTTGATTTTTATTTACCTTCAAATTCTTTTACCATTCAGCATTTTTATTATAGTCTCTTTGACTTTCCCATAGAACTTTCCAAAACTGGATTGTTTCCTTTTTGTTTGGTTTCCCATTTTCAGAAATTCTAGGGCTGTATATAAATACTTGTCTATGGTCTGATTGAAATGGTTGATTTTGCTTAAATTGGATGATTTGTACTCATAGCATTCAATTTTCCTATTATTGCTGAGATTGTTACCTTATGATTTCTGAAGCTTCTCCCATTTTTCTGGTAAGTGGTTTTTAAAAATTATGGTTGTCTTGTTTTTTCATTCTTTTTGCTCTTTCATGTTCCTAAAATTGCATCTGATCTTAATGTCTTTGTCTTAGCCTCCAGTCTGATCTGCCACTTTGGGATTGAATATAATTTTGTTTTGGTTTATTAATTTCAATACCTTGTACCATCTTGCTCTTGTAACCACCCTTTTTGCATTTTATTTTATTTTAAAATAAGTATACAAACAAACAAATAATATCCCTTTATTATTTTTACAAATAACTCAAGGCAATGAATCAACATACCTTCCTCCTGCTATTTTGCCCACAGCAACAACCTTGTGAGGTGTGTTGGTTTGAGAGACAGAGTGACTGGCCCAAGATCACCCAGCTGGCATTCATGGCTAAGGTGGAACTTAAACTCATAGTCTCCACTTAAAGTGTAATGCTTTAACCACTAGAGTCTAGACCTGTGATCGCAAACGTATGGCACTTGTATGGCAAACGTATGGTGGGGGTGGGGCACTTGTGTATGCGATGCAGGCACATGCGCAGGCAGCGCATGTGCATTGCATTTTGGGATGCGTGTGCTTTGGGCACTCGGTGCCAAAAAGGTTACCCATCACTGGTCTAGACCAAACTGACTTTCATTGTAGGCAAATTGATTGGCCTTTTTGATAAATGCTATTTTAATCCTTGTAAGGACCTTATTTACATCCTTCATTATAGATGCCAAATCTTTTGGGGGCACTATTTTCTATGCTCGCAGTTTTGTCTTTCTATGGATCATTCTGCATATGTCATATTTTCTTTCTTTTCATACCCCTTTTTGGAGAGAGGGACCATTCATAGGTTGTTTCAGGACTGGCCTGTACTGGCTATGTTGTTATTACTACTTCTAAGTTATCATTTCTGAAGTTCATATTAGACTTTTGTCTATATGATATTATAATAACAATTGTGTTATCTGAATTTCTTCTACTATTCTACTATTGTTTTGGGATCTTCCATTTTCTGAATCTTTTCCAGTTCTGCATTTCTGAATATTTTATTTTGGTATTGAATCTCCTTTGGTTTCCTAACCATTGTTCAGTGATATTTGAGTCTGGATAATTTTTTTCCCAATGTTCAAGCATTCCCATTTTGTTGGTTCCAATTTATAATAAGAGGCCATAATGGCATGATTTTCAAACACATTTTGCTCTTGTTATGTCTGTGCTTGTTGTTCTTCCATTAATCCTACAATCCCAGCCATAGCTTTTGAGTCTCATTGTCTACTTGTCAACAATTGCCCAGGAACTCTAACATCTGACATGATTTTAATTGACCCGTGTGATGACCGATCTGGTATAGAATTCTTTTTCTGTTTGCTCACTGTATTAAATGAGTTGATGTATTCATTTAGTCTAGCTCTTCCACTGACCTGTCTGGCATGAATAACCCTTCTGGTAGAATACACTATTCTAACATAACTCTCAACTTCATCAGACCATCACAAGCCACAAGCCTCCCCCAAAACATGGGGGTATCCATGAAATGGAATAAATTTTATTGTGTGTGAGTAATCTACAGTTAGATTCACTGTCTAAAACTGGTGGAAATTTAATACTTCAAGTCCTAAGAATCTAAAAATTATTAATATAGAATCCATGAATATAGGCACTTCCAAGCAAGGTGACTTTTTTTGTAAAATTAGGGTGTTTAGGTGTATATCATTATTAATTGCCTACTTTTAGCCATATAAATGAATGGCATCATTTGTATAATGGAAGAAATCAAGATTCATGGGAATTCAAATTGCATACATTGGGTAGTATGCAGCCTTACTCGTATTTAGAATAGAGCGATGATTATGTTTCTTTGATTCTGATGGGTCTCTACTACTATTTTTTTTCCTATACCACTTCACTTCTTTGCTTTCTGAAACTTCATAGTTATTTCAGTAGGGTACTACATATGGAAATATATTGTTACAGATTCTGGCTAAATAGCCATCTTTCATTTTTCTTTCAACAAAGAAAATATTATCATAGTTTAATTTTTTTTGTAGCATATTGCAGATTGTTTTTAAATCAGATATATAAAGTGCTGTTTGCAAATAGGCAGATAACCTACAATGTACTAGGAAGGACAGGACAGGATTTTCAAAATGTTCAGCTTCTGTGCAAACTGACCAAAAAACCCATTCAATGTAGGAAGAGAATGTTTTATTCAATTATACAGTCTTACAAACTGAAATGTAAGAGAAAAATCATAGTTCTGAATATAATATAATTATATAGAATAAGAGCTTTTGATATTTTGTAGTTGTGAAGTCCTATTGAAGATATTTTCTCAAATAAGCAACAGAATATTTTGGAAAAATGAAATATTTTCTTGAGAGAGTCTGAATGTGGCTGTCAACTCGTGAAGCATTCCTGACCTGCTCTCAAGTTGCCATAGGCAAGAGGGATGGGGAATCAAAACTCGCAACTGCATCGAGGAACTTGCATTTCAGTCAAAACAAAGCACATTCCAGCCAGTAACGTCAAGGTCATCTCTGCGGAGATCCACAGTGGCCGGAGGGAGTGACTTCTACAACCCATGAAATTGCTTCGTTGGGGAATGTGACTGATGACACATCTTGGGGAGACGGGGAAACAGGGTCAGAGCCAAAGTGAGGTCAGAGTTGGCTTCATTTGGTCCATGCCGACATGAAGCTCCTAATAAATAACTGGATTTCTTTGGAAGCTTGGCCTGAGGCTTGTGATTTAATTAG
>JANHFL010004662.1:49286-74079 GCA_032468155.1 Oxyrhabdium leporinum
TTGGCCTGGGGCTTATGTTTTAAATAGGGCATTGGTTGTAACCCTGACAGCAGTCATTGTAGCATTCTACAACATGTTAATGCCATTTATCAACATAGTGTTTGGAATTATTAGGTAGGCATCAGCATAATATAAACTCAAATTCATAACAGCTTCAAATATAACACAATCCATGCCAAAATTCAAAACATTAGCAAAAAATCAATACAAACTAAATCAGTTTCGAATTAGCATTTTTTAGGGAGAAATATTAAAGTATATACAAGTTTATAGAAATGGATAGGCAAGGCATCAGCCCTGACCTTTTCCAACCACCTGGGATACATCTTCCATCATTGGGTGCCCCAGCCTATAGTCCTTGAAGAGTAGAATGGCATTGGCAAATGAACTGTCGAAGGAACCCCCGAGAATCAGTCTTGCTGGGTTCTTTCTTTGCTTTTGTTTGGTAGAGGCTCTTCTTTGTTGCTGAGTTGATTTGGGACTTTTATGTATTTTTAGGTATACCAGAGAAGTTCCATGAGAGAAGCTACAAAGTATAGAATGGTCTATTGGACTAATTGTTCTCTGAGGGCTTTTATTGTCAGAAAATAAATCAATCCCACATGTGGACAAAGCAACCTTCCAGAACTTGGAGAGGCCATGCTTGGCTGTTGTGGGAGTTTCAGTGGCAACACAGATGGAGACAATGGGAGGTTGGGAAAGGTTGGGCTATTCCTTTAAAATGCTTTTGGCTGTGCACCATGTAGGCATAAGAAAAATACAAATTAAAATAAGCCTTGGCATATAAAGGGTAGTAATTCGTCAACATAAACAACTGTAATAAAAGCCCTCTTAAAAGCATTTAGAAATGCATCAGTATGTAGAGAGAAACTATCCACAGAATTCAGTAGTTTACAGATCAAATACCTATCTGGATCAGATGGTGCTTCATTGAAGGCAGAAGTATTTTAGAGCAGAACTAGTATCACGTCTCTTGTTAGAGAATTCCTAAGTCCAGAGTCGGCCACTGAGAAAGTCCTAAGTCCAGAGTTGGCCAATGTGAGAAAGTCTTCTCTCACATTCCCACAATACCTCCAATGATGCTGGAACTGAGAAGAACTCAATGGGGAATTTCATTTTTTCAGCTTAGTTGCATAATTTATATGGACATATATGTTGTATAGAATAAGCCAGTGTTATAATAAAGAAGTCACATGTTTCCTATAACTATCCCCAGTCAGTGATGTGGCTACAGCTTTGGCACTAGCTAAAATTTCTGAATTCTTTGTAATGGAGTCCTGGACTGACTACATTGCAGTAGTGTGAACAGAATGCGACTAAGTCATTTACCATTATGACCAGATCTGACATTAACAGGAACAGGTATAGTTGTACTTTCCTGGCCACTATTGAAAAAAGGACATAAATGTTCAAGGCTGAATCCAGTAGGACACCCAAATTACAAACTAGAGCTTCACTCAAGGAAAGGACCTTTTTTAAATTCTGTCTTCAGATGACCAGAAGGACTTTGTCTTGGTGTCCAGATTAAGCTTCAAATTGTGTCCTCATTCAGCCCCTGCTGGCATCAGATATTAATTTTGGGTAAGTTAATGGAATGGAGATATAAAATTGGTTGATGACCTCATAATGCAGAGTTATGGACAGCCTCCCCTAAAGTTTCAAATATATGTTAATTGCATGGGAGGCAAACCTTGTGGTTCAGTAATACGGGAATCGACAGAATTGAAATGGCAGGTGCAACCGGGTAATCAAAGTGCCCCTGGTTTTCACTTGCATGCAGTGAATGCAACGTTAAAAAGAGGCGATACTTTGATCACTGTCACACACATTGTTGACTCCTTGTGGATGCCAGAGCACTAAACAGGATTTTTTAACCACAATTTTCTGAAATCTTTCATCTAGAGCCATAATAAATCATTGCCTTCAAATCCCATTCTAGCCAGGTTATTTCAGTGTATAATATGATAATAAAAACTTAACAATGTAAGCACAGAATTAAGAGGAATGCATTTCCTTTAATCTGATTTTAGCATAGATTATTCATTAAAGTAGCCAGAGCAGGCTCTGGGTCTTAATGAGAGCTAAAATAAGTGGAAATAAATATAGATAATCCCCACAACTCAGATGAAGCTGCACTCCAGTATATTTTCCAGGTACAGAATATAGTTTAGAAGTGTTATAGTAAAGAAATCACATGTTCCCCTATAACTGTTCCCAGTTATTGATAGGGTTATAGAACAGGTAATCCTTGATTTACAACAGTTCATTTAGTGGCCATTCAAAGTCAGAATGGCACTGAAAAAAATGACATAACTATTTTTCACACTTACAATTGTTGCAAAATCCCCACAGTCACATGATCAAAATTCAGATACTGAGTCGTATTTATGGCATTTGCAATGTCCTGGGATCACATGATCATCTTTTTGTGACCTTCTGACAAGCAAAATCAATGGGGAAGCCAGATTTACTTATTAATGATGTCACTAATTTAACAACTGCAGTGATTCACTTAACAACTATGGCAAGAAAAGTTGTAAAAGGCAAAATTCACTTAATAAATGTTTTGTTCAGCAACAGAAATTTTGGGTTAAATTGTTGACATAAGTTGAGGACTACCTGTATTTGTCCCTAGCTAAAATTTCTGAATATTGGCGATGAGCTGGAGAATATTCAAAGTAATGCGGTTCAGAGATTAAAAAAAAAACCCAACTAAATTCACCTCAAGCATCTTTTAGGTCCAAAAGGATTACATCTGGCTATTAACAGGAATTTAGTACTCCTACCAACTATCACTTTTCTCAGCCTGGCTGCTTTTGTAGGGCTGAAGAGACTGGTTCTCACGTCTCCATGACTCTTGTCTAATTTTTGGAGAGTCCCGGTTGTCCATAACCAAGCAACTCCAAGCTGATTTTGTAAAAGCATAAACATGAGGCTTTACAGATGCAGTGCAAAGAAAAAGTCTTTCATGTGCAAAAGGAAGTGTGTCTCATTAAGTGCTAGAGATGTTGCTGTACGGTAACATTATATACCTCTTTGTTCTAGATTCCTGTCAGTATTTCTGGGAAGACAGGAAGTCAGCATTTAACGAAGGAAAGTGGGTAAAAAGAGAAGCCCAAGATGTCTAATTGAAGACAACTAATAATCAGTTCATGCATACAATTTGTGTTTTGTGGCTAATAAATGCATTGAAAAAACATTTGAGACATGAAGTGGCAGCAACTTGCATCCACCGTCATTCCCATATGCAGAATAACATTTGGTGGCTGTGGCCATCATGGGACAAGCATGGATTAATTCCAACTTTGATAACTAAACCAAACCTATGAAAATATAAAAAAGGGTCATGTGTATTAATTGCTTGTTTAGGTGATGAAACCTACCTGCCTTAGTGGATCAACTTAGTACTTAAATGGGAATCACCAGAAATACTGGGACCATAACCTAGACTTGGAATTTCAAAACTACATAGAGGGCTCCATGAAGTCAAACAGGAGGAATGTATAACATTGTTAGATATTAGGGAGTTAGCCTGGCTACAAAATCTGTAAAATCTGATGCCTGCTAGAGTAAAAATTATTGGATTGGGGTACATACACCACAGTTGATCAGTGTTCTGTTTATTCTAACTTATGGCTCTTGGGCCACATGCGGCTCTGCGAGCTGCCAGACAGCAGATTGGCTGCTCAAGCGTTCCTTTGCAGCCTATAAGGACTTTTAATTCATCATTGTGTCTCCTTACCTTAAATTGTGCAGGCCTGAGCTACAACAACTAGAGTTGTTAGGTGAAAGTTATTTGAATAGCTAAGCTTTATGCAGGAAAAATAAAAGCAGTATTTTCATTGATGAATATTCAGTTTGACATAATAAAGTGTTATGAGAAATTGGTTGGTTGGAAAATTAATTATCCTTTGCTTTTACCAAATGCAGTAAAATTCACTCATCATGCTTAGTGGTTTTATGTGTAGAGCTCATAAATGAATATACAAGAATATATATATATATAGTGCCATCCACCCCTGACAGGGCCTGTTTGATTAGCTCACCTGAGGTCACTGATGGACCCTGTTGGGAAGCTTAGGGTTTCCTTGAGGATCTAATGGGCAGCTTGGCTGGGGAATTGGTTCAGCCTTGGGAGACCATGGCCTTGGACTAGATTGCTCCTAAGTAGCCTCTCTGTGCCAGCCTTTGCTTTCTGAGGGGTTCTTGGAAATGAAGTACCAAAAAGGACATCTAGAACACCATTGGAGGAAGAAATTGCCTACTGAGAAAATTGAAAAAAATTCCAGGTAGTGTTTTTTCAGTCCTTTCTGGTCTTTGATCAGGCTTGACCTCTTAAAGGCTAGCAAGGAGGGCCATTTTGATTTAGAAGTCCCATAAACTGACTTTATAGCACTGAAGAACTGTCTGATGGCATGCAGGTCTTCATAACCTTCCACCCGCTCAGCCTTCTTCCGTGACCCATTTGTCCTGCATTTCTTGCACTTCTGTTCGTACTTTGGACTGCAGCTGCTTAAACTTATCTATCTTTGATAGATAGATCATTCTGCCAGTCTTTGTAGGCCTAATTGTTGGCCCGGAGGGCTGCTGAAATGGTTTTGTAGTTTTCATCAAACCAATCTTAATATGCCTGGGTTTTCAGTCTAAGTACAGTCGTTGCACTGTGTGTGATGACGTCTTTAACCTTTTCAGGATAGGTTTTTACAAGTGATAAACTGCTGGAGAGTTTTTCATTAAATGCATCTTGGAAGCATTAGATCTTTAAGATCACACTGACATACTATGACAGAGTCAAGCATGTGCCAGTGTTTGGACCTGAGATGCATCCAGACAGATTTGTACTTGCATTGCTTGCATTGTGTTAGTGATGCATGGGTTGTGTTCAGAGGCATCAGGATGTTGCAATTTAGTTTTCCCATCCCATGCCTGCCAAGACTCTGTCCCAGTTGTTACTGACTGTCCCTACCCTAACATTGAGGTTACCCAGAATAACAAGTTTGTCACTAGTGGGAGTTATTCAAATAATCTGGTCTAGGTCTTGTAAAATCTTATCTTCTTCTGGATATGTGAGAAGATAGACTCCTCCACCAGAAATACTACCCTTCCCTGAACACTCCCTACATATTTAAGTCCATCTAGAACTAGTCATATTCAGAGGTGGGATTCAGCCAGTTTGGATCAGTTCGGGCAAACCGGTTGTTAAAATATGCCCAGTTTGGCAAACTAGCTAATCTCACCACTGGCTGGCCCCACCCCTGCTCATTTTCTAGGCTGTTTTCGGCCGGTTTTCGCATGAAAAGTGGCCTGAACTACAGCAGAAAAATGCCCCCAAAATGGCAATTTGCAGACCATTTTTGGGCTGTTTTTGGATTGTTTTTGGCTGTTTTTCAGGTGAAAAATGGCCTGAAAATGGCCCACAAATGCCCTCACAAATGTGCCCGAAACAGCCCAAAAATGGCCCCCAAAATGGCTCAAAAACAGCCATTTTCCAGCCTTTTTTGGGCTGTTTTCAGGGCATTTGGGGGTCATTTTTGGCTGTTTTTCAGGCAAAAAACAGCCTGAAAAACAGCCTGAAAATGCCCCAAAACAGCTGGAAAAACTGGCTGAAAACAGCCTGGAAATAACCCAAAAATGGCCCAGAAAACAGCCCGAAAATGGCCAAAAAACAGGCCAAAAGTTGAAGGAAGGAAGGAAGGAAAAAAATCACTATTTATTATTACATATATAATACAGAATAGTGAAATAAAATTGTCTGCATCATATCCTACTCATGTGGCTCAGTATTTGGATTTATACATGACAGGGCACACTTCACAGAGCAAAAATTCAGAGTGTAGCTGATTCATCTTGGCCAGCAGCCTTGCCCCAAAACCTGCTTGTTATGTAGAATCACAAGGTGATTTGTTCTGTTCCACTGCTTAGAAATAATTAATAATAATCCATAATTTGCTTTCAAGGGATTACTCACTCAAAGCTTCATCAGCGCTTGAAGTGCTGGGTGCCTACAGTTATCGAATAGTAAAATCCTTATCTTACAACTACTTGCACAATGAAGACACATTCACTCCTAAGAATAGACAGATGCTCTTCCATTGCTAATGAACTGCATAGTGTTACCTTGCCATTCCTGAAATGATACAAAGTCTATTTTCATTATTGCGATTTAATTTTTTTTTTGTACAATGATATTTGAACACTTTAAAATATGCTATGGGCTTGCTACCATGAAAGATGCCTTGAGGAACATGCCATTATGATATTATCTGGACTGTACCTCCAGCCAGCTAAAGAGGTATTTTGAAATTATCATTAGCTGTTCCACGGTTTGCCCTCTTCTCTCAACACAAATCTCATGATGATGCTGACAATGACAGAATCAGGGCATGGCATCTGCCCAGGTCCAGTGGGCTGTTGATGCTGTTGGTCATTGGCTCTAGCCATCCATAAGGGTTAATCCAGCTTTAGCTTACTTTCTTTCAGAACTGCCTGCATAGAAGTATTGTCAATCTTTCTCCTTCTGCTATTTATTTATTATTTTTGGGATGCAAATGGGCTTTAATTGTAAATTGCTTCTGAGAAGTCAATGGGATTTATTGCCTCTGCCACCTCAGATGAAATGTTGGCTGTTATGACACAATATATTGCCTTTTAATAAGCTCAGCCTCCAATGTCTTACTGTCCTTGGTGATGGGATCAGAATGCTTTGCTGGTCTCTCCCCATCCTTTCACTGGGGGGGGGGATTTGCATCAGGAAACTGAGGGTTGCTTAACCCCAGGGGTGGGCTGCTGCATGGTCGAAGAGGTTCAGGCGAACCTCTTGCCATGAGCTCTGGCTGGGCCCGCCCACCCGTCCTTTCCTTAAGCTATCGCTAAATAACTTACCTTTTAGCCGCACCAGCTGCTCCGGTGAGCTCCGCGCCGCCCCTGCTGCACTCACCGGATCTGCTTTTTTTCATCAGCTGCCTCCCTCTTCGTTCACAAGAGCCCCAACAAGGTGCGTGAGAGCGAAGTGAGCGTGTGCGTGAATGCCCACGCACGACCAACGAAGCACTTGCTACAGCCTGCCTCTGCTTAACCCTTTCATTTCTGGAGGTGTTGCGTATAGACCCAAGGCCTGGGGAAAGGGAGAGTGACCAGGAGGAGAGGGGCTGGGTGTGATGAGTGAGGGTGAGTTGGCCACGCCCACCCAGTCACATGACCACCCAGTCACGCCTACCCAGCCAGTCATTAGGGCAGAGAACTGGTTGTTAAATTATTTGAATCCCACCACTGGTCATATTTATATTAAATCTAATAACTGAAGTCCTGTCGGTTTCTATGGGTTACGTGAAACATGACTAGATCTTATCGCAATGTCTGGTATGTCATGAAATGAGGGAAAAGAAAGGCTTTTAGGAAGCAGTTGATTATTATGGTTTTTAATCACTAATTTATTGATCAAAATAAATACATTGCAAATTAAAATTCTGAGTCATCCTGACAAATTATTATAGTTTAATTAATACCATCTGCATCGATTATAAATAATATATGTTACTGACTGTTGCATTGCCTGCCTGGATTCTCAAGAATATCCCTTGGCTTCATATAAACAGCATATGAGGAATGCTCCATCTTTTCCCTCAAACAGAATCGGTACTGGGAGAGGCATGACTTCTGTCCTGAAGAACAAAGGGAGATGTCACAGCCTGTCCCTCTCCTGGGAAGGAAAACTTTTTTTTTTTTTTTTTTAAAGGGGAAGCAGAAAACTGGGGAAACAGAGAAAGAAATTGCTGTGCCTGTGCTTGGGAAGGGAGTGAAGTGTAACACTTTCCCAACCATTCTGATATCTGATAGTTGGTATTACCCTCAGTTACCAAAATGGGGCAGACCGAGAGAAAAAAAGCAAAAACAACTTTGCCTTGGAATTGAGATCATCTCTAAGAAAAAGTGCTAGGCAGAAGTTGTGCTAAGTTTTAGGTTATACTTTCTTTGTGTCTATGTTCAGTATAATTTATAACTCTGAATAAGTTCAGTCATTATATAAACTTGAGACTTTTATACATATATTAGATTGTATCGACTTTATTATTTTTTTCCTTGAGAAAATCTTTTGCCTCTGTTAAAAACTGGTACCTGCGGGAGTTGTAACATATCAATACTATCTGATATTTTTTAGGAAAAACTTTGAAGTTTAACCAACTTGCCAGATGTTGCTTATTATAAATTGGGCAGCTCTATATACTACGTCCTGCAACACAGCATAATTACAATGACCAGTGAGAAAGCCCTTTGGAAGACAGGCAGGGCAGCAAAAACTATCAAACTGCTATGTTAGTGCAGAATGTAGGAAGAAGATGCAAAGATCTGGAGGATCTGGAGGAGAGCAAGTTTGAGAGATCCACCCTGTGCACTCAGTCCTCTTAAATACATAGTCTTTATTTAGATACTGTAGAGGAATAACCCTTTTAACTACATATCCCTCCCATCTATGCAGAAGTGATAATTTAGTGCTCGCATGCATTTGGAATATAATATACACTGCGAGCTCAAATTACCATTTTAGTATTCTCGTTAAAGATTGATTGCTATTGTTCAAAGCTGCTATTCCCTTTATTTCTCTATTCACCCTGATTTGAAATGATTATGTGTTAGAGAAATGGGAGGGAATCAGGTTAACTACGCATGGTAAAAAGCTTTCTCTGTTTCAATTGGAACATCCCTTGTTCTAGTATATTAAGAGAGATGGTTTACAACATTTTAATTTTATACTAGTTCTGCTGACAGAAATGGGTGTCAAGAATGATTAATAAGCAGTTTTTTTAATAGCTACCAATAGATAGCAGGAGAGTTTTCAATGACTTGAACAAAATTGGCTTTCCCCTTTTGACTTCCATTTGTATTCTGACTTTTTTTCTCATTTGAATGTAAATCTGTTGATTTGCTTTTCAGCTGTTGTTTATGTAGTACTATATATTGAAAGACTACTTAATGTTTGAAGAGGACCCTGCAGTTAGTTGACTTTGGACATTGTTAACACAATCCAGAAATCTGAATATGGGGATCAGGTGATATCAGATAGATTTTCCTGAGCCTTTGCTTGCTATAAATTTCCCAGATCTCTGATTGCTCTCTGCTTCAGCATTGAAGAAAGAGACAAAGATTGACCAGGCGTTTTCTATTCTTAATTCCAAAGTATATAACAACAACAACAACAACAACAACAATTTCTTGACCTACAAGAAAGACCAAATGAAGACCAGAATGGAGGCATGGGAAGACAAAGCATCACATGGCCAGTACATTAAAAAATAGCAAGGAAAGCAGATAATAACAAGACCTGGCAATGGCTAAGAGAAGGAAAGTTGAAGAAAGAGACTGAGGACTAATTCTGGCTGCACGAGACCAAGCCTTAAGGACAAATGTATGTAAAGCCAGAATTGAGAAGATGGCAACAGACAGTAAGTGCCGCCTATGCCGCCTAAGCTGAGGAAACAGTAAGCTGCTGCAAGAAGATTGCACAGACCAACTACAAGCAGCGGCATGACAAAGTAGCAGCAAGGTGCACTGGAAGATCTGCAAGAAATATCATTTGCCTGCAAGCAAGAACAGGTGAGACCATAAAATAGAGAAACTCATAGAAAATGAAGAAGTTGAATTGCTCTGGGATTTTAGAATTCAAACAGACAGGCACCTTCCACATAACACCCCAGACTTAATAATTGTCGATAAGAAAGACAAAGAAGTCTGGATAGTGGATGTGGCAGTACTTGGAGACAGCAGAATAGAAGAGAAAGAATTGGAGAAGATAACAAAATACAAAGACCTACAACTAGAAGTAGAATGGCTGTTGGCAAAGGCAAGGCAAGCAAGGGTAGTACCAATAGTAATAAGCGTCTTGGATGCAATTGCAAAACAACTGGAGCGCCACTTGAACACCATTGGCACTGACAAATTCGCCATTAGTCAATTGCAGAAGTCTGCTTTATTTGGAACAGCTTCCATCCTGTGACAATATCTGTAGCACCATCAAACATCCAATTGCCTGCCCAATCCAAGACTTTGGTAAGGACTCGATGTAGACAAAAATGCCAAACCCAGCCTGAACATCTGGCTGACCGTGCAATTATTTATTGTTGTTGTTGTAAAATCATACATTGGAAGTTTGTCAGAAGTTTGGGTTCAAATGCAGCAAAAATTACTGGGAACACAAAATTCTTGAAAATGAACAGATCAAGATGTTATGGGACTTTCAAATCCAATCAAACAGACATCTTGTCCACAACACGCCTGACATCACTATTGTGGAAAAGAAAAAAATCTGGTTCATTGATATTGCAATACCAGGCAATGCTCGAATTGAAGAGAAACAACTAGAAAAATAACGATATACCGTTATCTACAAATTGAAGTTAAGTGATTGCGGTGGAAGAAATCAATGATTGTACCAATAGTAATGGGAGTCCCTGGTGCAATACCCAGGAATACCCAAAGGGTTGCCTAGATATATGAAAAATTTGAACTTATTAGACCTGAATATTCTGACAACAGAAATCCCCATCTTACTCGGAACTGTCTATATACTCAGACGTTAGCTTAACAGCTCTTAGGTCCTTGGTTAGGACTTGAACTTTAAGTTCAAAACTTTAAAACTTTAAGTTTTACCAGTCCCAGACTGTGACTCGAATTGAAGTTTAAATCTCAAAATAACAATGGCAACACCTTAACAGATCTTAGGTCCTTAATTAGGACCTGAATTATTGTTATTAACAGTCCCAGACTGAATCGAATTGAAGATTAAATAATAATAAAATAGTTGAGCAACATGTCTGAATATTATCACCTTTGCAATATGCTAGTAAGATAAGACAACTCTTACAACTACTACGTACAACTACTACATAGAGATTGTGACCGAAAACTGTCAATCATCCTCTAAAAAGTTTATGTCAAAGGCAAGATTTATCTCAGTGTTTGTACATTTGCATAATAAAAGTCTATAGAATTCATTGTCACAAAAACAGTCCTCATAGCTTTCCTGGTGCAGAAAAATACACATTTAGCTGCAGAAGCAGCTTTCTACATGCCAGCTTGCCCACCTGAAGTTTTATCTTTTTCAGTCTGAGTTGATTGCTTCAGATTTCCACTGCAGTTCTGCTCATTGATCAATTTCACTATAGGCTTTCTTTCCCCCACCATTCCAGGATGTAAACGTCAGTGCCAGTCAATGAGAATATGCCATTTAGATAATGCTCTTGAAGAGTTACATGTGGGAGACAGTTGAGGAAGTAATAATGGCAATGCATCAGGCCAAAAAAGAGAACAAGACTGATGAACAGGAAGAAAGTGAGACAGAGATAATAAAAAAAGGCAGGGAACTGCTACATGCAATAAGTGAAGGAGTAGGCAGTGAAAAGCTTCTTCTGGAAAGCTACTTTTCAAAAATGTTTCATGGTTTTTTTTAATTGCTTTAATTAAAAAAAGTTCAAAAGAACTTTTCCTTGCCTTGCAACACAAGCTCCTTCATAAAAAAAGGAAACATTCCGCTTTGTTAATGCTGGAATTGGAATGCAGTTCAGTGAAATTTGGTGGGCAGCAGATCCATTGCCAGCGTGATTAGTGGTCCAGATAAAGCACAAGTTATCCAATCAGAGATTGTGGTGACGGCCAATTTATTATTACAAACCTTCAGATGTATAACCCTAATACTGATTTTAGATAAGCAAAAAAGGATTCTTTTTTCCCCAAGCATTTAAGATAAGAAACCAGAGTTGGGAAATTTTGGCTTACTCTTTCCCTTTGCAGTAATTTCCTTCTCGCACAGTTGCAATATCCACCATCACCGTTTATCCTTAATTTCCCACCACTCATTTCTTTGTGATAAACTCTTGCTTCCCAAAGTTATATTTTTTTAAAAAATTCCATGGGTGCTGAGCTATTCATGCTTATGCTATTTGTGTTGCTAGCGTTTTCTTATGTGCTTCTTTCAAAAAACATTTTAGATACTGGCTGGTGGCTAAGCTAGTTCAATTATCTGCCTAGCTTAAGGACAGTGTGCATTTGAACAATGTATGATAGGAAAACACAGTAGTATAAGAGAACAATTGGCTTTTGAGCCCTTTGAAGTTCCAAAGGCTTCTAATTGACTACTGTTGGAAACAAAATGTTTGACTAGATGGATTTCTGTTTTGATCTCCTAGCTCCTCTTCCATTAGCCATACAGATGAATTGGCAGGGGTTCTCTGGGTTGCTGCAAAAAGCCCAAGATTACTTTGAAAATCTATTGTACCGGAGTAATTATTTTCAAATAAGATGAAAACAATAACTTTTCTCTTAGAGTTGCAGATTTTATGTAGATCCTCATTCAAAATAAGCACATTTTAAATAGCGAATCCATTTTATCTTTTTTTTTTTAAAAAAAGAGTCAACGTGTGTTATGATAAACAGTGAGGATTGATCAAAATAAGACATAGCCTTATTGACTGATTGAAATACTTTTTACAATCCTGCTGGTCAGAACAAGAAAGGAATTTGCAACAAAGGAAAGTCCTGCCTGCCCTTTGTATAAAATATCAAAATCCCAAACCAAACTCTTATTTTATGAAATAAATTCCAAATAACTACTTAAATTATGAACTAATGTAATTACAAAGTATGTGAGGAGGGGCGAATGGCTCAGCAGTTAAAGACACTGAGTTTGTCAGCTGGAAAACTGACAGCCTGTTACTTGCCTTAGCTCCTGCCCAGCTAGCAGTTAAAAAACATGCAAATGGGAACTAACAGCACCCTGTGTGCTTCGGTGTATAGTCATACTGGCCACATGATCACAGAAGTGACTTTGGACAATGCTGGCTCCCTTGGTTAAGAAGCATTTCCCCCTCAGAGTCGGAAATGACTGAGTAGGGGAAACCTTTACCTTTATCTTATAAAATAATGTGACTAAAACTGCATAGATAAAGCTTATGCTTAACTTTATGAACAACAATAAACTCATGGACAACAATATCACAAAAATCCATTTTTGAGGAAGATAAAACAAAGCAAGGAATGAATTCCTTGCTTTATCTTTAGTACTAAATAAGACTTCCCAGGAGCTGATGCCTCTCAGGTTGTACAATATTTTTCATAACCTGTATGATGTTGCCCGTGTATAAAATTGCAATTTCATGCTCATTCCATACTCCCATTTATTTATAATTCATTACTTTGCTATATTGTTATTCTTATTCTTTGCTGTTTCTCACTCCTAGCTTTCTCAGTGCTCGGTTCACATTGATTTTTGGTAAAATAAACAGTCTGCTTCTATAGGTGATCTGACCTAATTCCAATTTCAGGTCTAGTCTAGATAAATTGGAGTGCAGATCAACTTGATCTTTAACCTGAATATACACTAGAATGCATCCTATAGTAAAACCTCTCCCCAGAAATAGATTATTTTGATCTGTAATTGCTGAATGTCTGTTTTAGCATGTCTTTAGAAGCCAGGCTCCCTATAATATAAAATGTTTTTCAAACTTGACAACTTTAAGATTCAATTCCCAGAATTCCCTCGTTTGCATACCTTAAAGCTGTCAGGTTTGAAAAACATTGACCTAAGACATGTGATCATTTGTATATAAAATCTGCCTTACTTGTGTTTTTTTTTTATCCTGCTTTTATTATTTTTATAAATTCCTCAAGGCAATGAACATACCTAATACTCCTTCCTCCTAGTTTTCTCTCAACAACCTGCGAGGTAGATTGAGTTAAAAAAGAGTGACTGGACCAAAGTCTCCAAGCCGGCTTTCATGTCTAAGGTGGGACTAGAACTCATGGTCTCCCAGTTTCTGCTAGGTGCCTTAACTATCACTAGACTAAACTGGCCTAGTTATTTCTGTCTTCAAAGTACTGCAGGATTGCTGTCTTGAGAAAAGCACCACCCGGAGTGAAGTTGCTTCCTCCATCCAGTGCTATGTTCCTCCCATTCCGGCTTCTCTGGAACATGCTCAGTGTTGCGTCTTCCTCTGGTTTTGGCAGTGGATGCCTCAGCCAGCCTGTTGAGCTGCAAGCCTGCATCATTTCAAAATATTCATTATTTTCATACCATAGAGGCTAATTGGCTAAATTATTAGCTGTCTTTGGATGCTGCTGAGCCAATAATGGGACTGATAAAGAGCCAATGCCTTAATGTTCCAGTGCCTTGGCGAGTCAGGTAATCCACAGGTAGCATCTGATTTGATTAGCTTGATTTTTAGGCTGATGCTTAGTGGAACAGCAGGTGCAGTATTTTCTGAAAGCAGAAATGGAAGTTGCAGAACAATGTACAGTTGTACTGCATACAGAGTACATTGTTTCTGGGAGTTGTTAGTGGCTCATTTTGACCATAGACTATCCATAAGGGTACTTCATTGAAAACTATAAAAGAAGCCTGTTGTTGTGTTTAAATACTCCTGCAATAGTTGCCATCTGCCCCAGGAACTAACTGGAAAAGACAATCTTGTAATATAGTACCTGTGCTTTCCATGCCAATGTAACAGATGCTGGTTATAGGTGTGTTTTCTGGAGAGCCTCCCTTGACTATGATAGTACAGATGGATAAAGTAGTCCAACCTCCCAACAATTGCTGAAGGCCAGCAGTACATCACAATTTCCACCAGCTTTGGGGTCAGATGAGCAGAGCATGAATCAGAGATTTCAGTTCTGATTGCCATTTTATTCTTTTATTGTTTAAGTACTGAAGGAAATATGTTGTTTTGCATTGCTTGTTTATAGCTTTTGATCCTTTTCATCTTTTGTATGCTGCCCAGAGTCACGTCTGAGTTGGATAACTACCTAAATGCATATATAAACTAAATATATAAACTAAATATATTTATTTATTATAATAAATATGGTGATAATCTGCTCAGAGTTGCCCTGAGGTAAGATGGGAGGCCAATAAATTTTATAAATAAATAAATAATCCAATCACTATTAAAGTGGAGTTCTGTACGCTGGTTTGGAGGCTGCGGTAAAAATCAGGGTAGTTTTGAACTCTTTGGTTAATAGTTCGCATCTTTCCTCTTAAACATTGCTTTGCTCCAATAAATACTAAGAATGTTCCTATAAAATGTGCTTGAACGTGATTTCCCTTTGTACATTAGGACAGAAGGAGAAATAACAGCACTATAGAAGCTATACATAGATTTTGTTATATTTCTATTGAAAATATCTAGCTCTGAACAATAAAACTGGGAACTGAATTAAGATGTTAAATATATTTGCTTCTGTAAAAGGAATTGACATAACAGGAGTTCAAAGGAATTATCATAGTTGGTTATTTAAAACTTATTTCATTATTTCTTTTAAAACTGAGATTTTCCAGATTAAAAAAATGAGTCAACTGGATTGAGATGGGCAGCTGTAGAAGTTGAATAAATAAATAAATAAACACAAATAGCCTTTCCAAAAAAAATTGAATTCTGTGAATGTAACCTGAAACTGGCAATTGGATTTTAGCCTAAGGAAAGCTAGAGATTAAAAATAATATGCTTTTTTTTATATTCCTGCATTAATGTGATGTTAGCATGCTGAGTTCATTGAATGCTTGAGGATTTTTTTATGTGCTCTGCTAGATACTGTTGGATACTTGGAAGACATTTTGATTCCTATAATGGAAATTTAAATCCTAGTTTAAAATTTAATGTGCATACAGGTAGTTCTCACTTACCAGTGGTAATTGGGATTGAGAATTCCATCATTAAGTGACACAGTCATAAGGCACAATGTCACATTTCTGTGCAGACTTACAAGGGCAGTTCCAGTAGTCCCAGTTGCTATTGTTAGGTGAATCCCGCAAGAGTGCTGTGTCCTACAATCACTTGATTGCTATTTGTGACCTCTTGTCGGCATCTCTATTGACTTTGCTTGTGGGAAACCAGCAGTGAAGTTCCCAAAGAGTGATCATGCAACTCATTCACAAAGGGTTATCATGCAACGAGATATTATGATGTCATGATAGTCAGTTGACAAAGCATCGGAATTGTAATAATGTGGCATGGGGATACTGATGGCTGTGAGTACCCTTTGCAATAGCAATAGCAGTTATACTTATATACCGGTTTACAGGCCTTTACAGCCCTTTCTAAGCGGTTTACAGAGTCAGCAATTTGGGTCCTCATTTTACCCACCTTGGAAGGATGGAAGGCTGAGTCAACCTTGAACCTGATGAGATTTGAACTGCCAAATTGCAGTCAGCCGGCAGTCAGCAGAAGTAGCCTGCAGTACTGCACTCTAACCACTGCGCCACCGTGGCTTATTGACTTTGTTTAACACTGTTGTATCTTCAAACGGTCACTGAATGAATTAACATTTCCTGAGGGCTACATGTAGTACATCTGACATGTATTACTTGCACACATATGTGAGTGCCAGGTTCTAGTATTCTGATACATTTGATATGTGCAACCAAATAGGAGAACTCAAGAAAGGGCTGAAGAATGTATACAGTCCCTGACCTAAGAAGGAATCTTTTCCATGACATAGGGCCTGGTTACTTGGAGACCACCTGCCCAACCAACTTGAGTCATTGGGATTGACATGCTCCACTGCTCCAGGTTCCTTCAGTTGAAAAACATCATCTTCCCAAAGCATGCCTTCTCTGTAGCAGTGCCTGCCCTCTGGAATGAGGTCCTCCACTGAGATCTGGATGGCCCCCACTCTGCTGCTGTTTAAAATAGCTGTGGAGACCTGGTTCTTCATTCAATGCTTTGGCAAGGTAAAGTGATTAATCATGCTTGCCATCTTTTACCTTTAGTTTATGGATTTTATTGATTTATTGTCTGATTGTTGTGAGCTGCTCAGAGTCATTGAGAATTGGGTGACATGCAAGTTTACTAAATTATTATCATTATGGATTGTCACACAGTCAGACAGATGTTTAGACTGGATTTGACATCTTTATCCATCTATCAAGACCTTCCCAAGAACTTGGAATAGGCAGATGTTTGATTATGCTAAATATATTGTTATAGGATGTAAGCTGTTCCAAGTAAAGCTGCCATTTGCAATTGATTGATGGTAATTTTGTCACTGTCAAAACCTATGGTGTTCAATTGATGCTCCGGATGTTTTCTTATTGTATCCGTGGCACTTATTACTATTGGTACTATCTTTGCTTTCTTTTGCCACAGTTGTTCTACTTTTGTTTGCAGGTATTTGTATTTTGTGATTTTCTCCAGTTCTTTCTCCTCTATTTGGATGTCTCTAAGTCCTGCAATGTCCATTATCCAGACTTTTTTTTTGTCTTTTCAACAGTTGTTCAGTCTGGGGTGTTAAGTATCAGGTGCTTGTCTGTTTGAATTCTAAGGTCCCAGAGCACTTTAACTTTTTCATTTTCTGTTAATTTGACTATTTTGTAGCCCCACCAATTCTTGCTTGCAGACAAAAAGTATTTTTTGCAGATGTTCCAATGTTCCAATGCACCATGGTTGCTGCTTTGTCATGCTGTTGTGTAGTCAGTCTATGTGATTCTCTTGTAGCAGCTAACTAGGTGGTCCCTTGTTTCTTGTTTCTTCAGCTTCTTTGCATTTGCTGTCTGTTGCTGTCTTCTCAATTCTGACTGTATACGTTCATTCTTAAGGCTTGGTCTTGTGCAGATAGAATTAGCCCCCTTTTTAAAAAAATGTACTGGTCATGTAATACCTCGCCTTGCCATGTCTCTTTTCTATTCTTAGTTCAGTTATTCTTGTAGGCCAGTTTGGTTTTTCCAGTACTCAATAAGCTTTCCTAGCATGTGAGCTTCAATGCATCCTCATCACTGTCCTTCAGATATTCCTCCAATGCCCTTTTTTCTTCTTCAACTGTCTGGTGCACTTGCAACATTCCATGCCCACCTGTTTTCCTTGGTAAGGAGAGCCTGTCAACATTGATGCATGGATGAAGGGCGTGATTTTTCTGGTCTTCCTATCCAGTTCTGCTCGAATCCACTATTCTAGGTGTGACTGGAACTACCCTGGTGTTCATTCCCTTGATGGTATTTCCTCCACTGAGATTGGATTTTAAGATCTTTTCACTCTCATGATGTATTCACTTCTAACATTCTTTTTGATGCTTGAAGGATGCCTAGGTGTTTGGAGCAATTTTCTTCATCCAGACTCTTAATGTTATTTCCACAGGGCATCTTGATTTTTTCATTTTTCACTATTTTTCCCCTGTTGTTGGTGGGATGGCACATTCAGCCGAACTCATTGCAATATCTTGGTTGTATATACAGATGGTACTGAGCAGCCATTCTATTTCAGATGGTGATTTTTCATACAAGCTCAGATCGTCCATATAAAGGAGTGGAATAGCTGGTAGATGTTTTTAATGTTTGATAGCCATGGCCTAAGTTATTCAATATTATTGACAGAGGAATCAGTTGAATGATAAGCAATAGTGGGGATAGTGAGTCTCCTTCCAAAATTCCTTTTTTGATATTAACATCTCCCAGTCTATCACCATTGACTAGGAACTGTGTCTTCCATTCTGCCATTAATCTTTGCACAAAGCTTCTGATGTTTCTGTGATTTAGGTTATTTCTGGGCATTTGATTATCCAATCACATGGCAGTGTATATTGTTTACTTGACTTACAGTTGAAGATAAACAAAGGCATGAACCTGTTTACACAATTTCCTGTATGTTAAATTGCTTTCAAAGAAACCACATAAGGTCAGTGCAGCATCTTCCCAATGGTCTTGATAGTAGTTATCTAGATTGTCTTTCAGATAATCCTACTTTAGAGTTTGGTCTCAAGATTTCCCCTACACGGATATCTTGCCCAGCATCCAACTGGCATTTGTCATTAACTGTTGAAGCAATCTCATTTTTGTTGGTTCATTTCTGATTTACTCTTTGTTTCTGCTACAGAACTGATATACATTAGTCTTTTGATCTGTTTTAAGTGACATCATTTTAAGCAGGAGCAGAAAGGAAATCTGTTCAGATATAAATGTCTTTGCTTTTTAATATTCTGCTGGGTCTGCTAGTAAGAAATCATGCAAACAGTGGAGGAACTAACTGGAAGCTGACAGGAAAAAAATATTAGAAGCGTGAGAAGACTCTAGGACTTTTGGTAACCAAAGAATGTGTTACATGGATTGTTACTGTTGTCAGGGAACACAGGGAAATGTGTTTCTAAGTATCTCAGAAATAGCATGACTGGAATGGATTCTGCTAGTAAGCTAGGATGTTGATCCATCTATGACCAAGGCTTACAGAATTTTTGTAACTTTAAGATAAAGTTACCTGCTCTTGTAACAAAAGATAAGCTTTTGGACACAACTACAGTTGAATTCTATGACCAGATTTAATTTCGGCCTTTATTTATTGCTTATAAAATAGAAAATATATTTGTTGGTTATCTTTTGGGGGGAGCTTTCTTATTCTTTCTAAAGTGTGTGGTGTAGTTTGTGATTCTATTCTATGACGTAGGAATGGAGAAAAACTTTGATTATTTTGTTTTTTAAAGGCAGTCGGGAAGCATTACTGGGTGCTGCTCATGGTAAAACTGGAAAAGATATGCCTCGAGTAATCTTGGGGTAATGAAAAACACTCTAAATTTATAAGAAGTATCCAGTGACTAGAGACGTGTATCCAAAACATTTCCATTCTTCTTTTGTGCTAATAACAATAGCACTTATATTCCACTTCATAATACTTTACAGCACTCTCTAAGCAGTTTACAGAGTCAGCATATTGCCCCCAACAATCTGGATCCTCATTTTACCGACCTTGGAAGGATGGAAAGAAGGCTGAGTCAACTTTGAGCCTGTCAGAATTGAACTCCTGGAGTGAGCAGTGAGCAATACCGCATTCTAACCACTCTGCCATAAACGGCTCATAATAGCAGCAGTACTAAATGATTATTTCATTCTGTGGTGAAATAATAAAAAAGTGATAGATGATTTCATTTTCTTGAGAATTATTAACTTCAGGTTCCTATGTGGAAGTTTTCTCATTACGTAAAGGTGGACGTGTGCAACCTTTTTTCTTATAGGCTTTTAGAACATTATTGTGGCTTAGGCTTATCCATTTTGAGGATGATTGTGTGGGATGGTGATGAGTGGAGAAAAGATTAGAAATTCATAATCTGTCTGTCAAATCTGATAGGAATTTATTATGATTTCCTGCCTTCTTATAACCCCCAAATTTCCTGCTAAAATAGAGCAACTGATTATGCCTCATGATTATCCTGTCCAAATCCTTGCTGAGTGGAAACTAAAATTGTGTGTGATCTGTCCAGGCCCCTCCGAACATTCATCCTAATATTGGGAAGGTGCGTATCATGTTGGAATTCAATGCAGTTCACATAAAGAACAGGACTTATATGCCAAATGTTCCTAGGTTGCTTATTGCTATTAAAACAAATGTTTGATAAAAACCAGGTTAGATCAGGCATAGCTCTACTTCCTTTCCATATATTACTTTTATCCAGTTTGTTGGGCATGTTCCCAGGCACTTGATATCTATTCTTATTAAAACTGGGAAACATCAAGCGATGAACTTACCACCTGCAGTGGATTTAGCTAGAATATGCTTCAAACATGCTCCATGTGTTCAACACCATAATTGAACATATTCAAATGCAGAGAAAAGGGAAGGTTCCCCCCCCCTATAATTTTCCATTCTGGCATATGGCCATGGCACTGAATTGTAACCAAATAGTTAGTGCCCCCTACCCCGAAATGGTCTAATAAGGGGACTTGGCACAGTCTTTCTCTGATGCAGGACAGGGCATTCTTACGAGGATCAAAGGAAATACTTTGGTATAGCTAATTTCAATGAAACCTCAGATGCTCAACTTTCTCTAGATTGTATCTGCAATTTTCTACTGCTTTAGTGGCTAATTCATTTTTATAAAGAAGATTAAGCTTGATAAGAGCATATGAATGCCATTTCGTCCAATAAAGGGGACAAAAGGGATATAATATCATATTCCAAGGTTTGCTTTAACAAGGAGGATATTACTGGCTCTTAGCCAAAATGCTTCCCTAGGATAAAAGTCTTCTTGACTTCAGAGAGAATCGTGAACATGTATTTTAAGAACACAAATTGAGACTGTAAAGTCTGACACTTGCACATTCTATTTTCAGAGAAACATCAGACCAAATCAAGCCAAATTATTTGTTCTTTTCAAGGGTAATGGTAATCAACTTGCCTTCCCAGTCTAAATTGACAAATGAAGCAAAATTTATAAAGGCACCATTTTTATGAACCTGCCAGGAGAAACAAGACTTTTGTTGCATATTAGAATAGATAATCACATTGGGATTCCCAAGCAAGCTATTGTCTGTCAGAAGCAATAAAAAGGTAATTGGTATTGTTTTCATGAACTTTGCACATCAGTCGTCATGTACTTTACTGATAACTAAGGTATAGAAGCGTGTTGCAATGCACATCAGAGCAACTCTCCTTCCATTTTCACATAATCCTTGGTGCTGATATTAAGTAGCATACAGGTGGAACTGTAACTGATGGAGAAATATCATTAACTATTGTGAAAAACATAAATTTCAGTTCACTTATCTTAGGAAAAGACTAAATGATTTTACCTTCCCATGAATCAAAGCTATTTTACACTTGGAATACTGTGTACAGTTCTGTTTGGTGCATCTCAAAAATGATATTGTAGAGGTATAATGGAGGAATTAAGATGAGTGTCTTTTTCTTCAGAAAATCTTTTTTTTTTTGTTGGATAAAAGTTAACAATGTGAGAATATGATCAGGATGAACAAACCTAAGCACAGCAGGTAAACATATATCTTCTTTCTGTATAATAATAAATCCTGGAAAATCGAATGCCCTGAGTTTTCCAACCAGTCAAAAAAAGTACTTCCTTTAGATGGTTTTTTTGTGGTGGCAAATTCCATGAGAAGTATTGATGTTCTCCAACTTAGGTTGGGTTGAATAATTTCAGATGTGGAACTCTTGAGTAAAAAACAAAAACAAAAACAAAAAAACAGCAAAACCAATATATTTCCTGTTGGCTTATTTCTACTGATCAGAAGAATGTATTATCATCCTTATCGTCTGCATAAAACAGGACTGTTCTAATTAAAATGGAACTGTGATTATCTTTGTAGCTTGATAATATAAGGGCTCAAAATTTTCTCACTGCTTCCAGTCCTTTGGTACTTTTTTCTGAGAGGCAGGGTATACTTTAATCTGATGATTTTCAGTTCTGCGTGCACAAATTGCGTTTCTGGACTCAGTGCACATGGAATAGTGTATCTATTATTAGGACTAGATTGTTTAGTGGCATCAGTTCTGCACGCACAAAACCGATTCTCTGGTCTCAGCACACATGGAATAGTGTATGTTATCTGTTTAGTGGCAAGCATATGTGCGCACATTAGGTCTAAGTTGTACACATGTTGTACTATATAAACCAAATACACACTTGATTTACAAATGTACTCATTTGAAGTATGACTCAAACCTAAGAAGCACAGACTTTTAGATAAATATGTTTTATTTTCTACTAAAGTATTTTGTGTACTGGACATTTCTTTCTTTTAAATAGTCTATCCATAACCCAACAATTCTTTCAAGGATTGTAGTCATGTATACAATGCTGATTTTAGTCTTCTCCATCATGATTAGATAATTTGACTTGGACAGTTCTATGATTTACTAACTCCCAAAAAATCTGTTAGGAAAAAAAACACAAAGGGGACCTTCCAGGCCAGAAGAATACCATTATAGCTTAATATCAAGAAATGCCAAATGGGTAAGAGTTAATAAAATGGACAATCGGTTGGGAACGAGTTGTAAAGCTGAATGTGTATGATACTAATGTTAATTGTCTCCAGCTCCAGTTTAAATTCTACAGTGGGAAGTTGAAAAGAAAACACCCTAGAGAAGACGGTGCTAATCTCTCTATAACATGCTAAAAACTGAATCCTATCAGCAGGATTTAAGTTCAACTTTATAGGTAGCCCTTGACTGAGAATCACAATTGAGACAGGAATCTTGGTTGTTGAGGAAGTGGTAATTAACCAAAATTTTCAGGACTCTGGCTCAGTTTCTGACCCTGTTAAAGGAGTTCAGCTCCCCTCAAAAGGCAGCTCTTTCAGCCAGCCCCCAGAGACAAGGAATCCTTTTCACCAGTTGGCAGCAGAAGCAGCTTACAATCTGCCCTGCCAGCTTCCCCATTGACTTTCTGTGAAAACCGGCACTTGGCAATCAGTTGTAAGTGTGAACAAGTCACCAAGCGCCCAGATTGCAATCACTTGATGGTGGTGCAAGATTTTCCGATCGTCTTTCTGGGGCTGTCATAATTCCAGACCATCGTTAAATGAATGGTTGTAAGTTGAGAACTATCTCTACCCTCTTATCCAATCCCTAATTGAAGAATAATGCATGTCTCCTATGCTCTAGAGGTCAGTGCACTCTTAACACTGGATTTAAAGAACTACCTGATTGTTCTGCTACACTACCTTTACCATATTTAAAAGCTTATTGGCACTCTTATTATAATTATAAGTTGAAGTTAATTGGATGGGGTTTCCATCTACTCATTGTTTCTAACCTCAATTTGAACCTGATTTACAATCCATGCTACTTGTAGAAACCTGGATAATTTTGGTCATCTTTAAAGAGGACATGGAGAATTTGTTCTGCGCAGATGGGATACCACAGTGATTAAAATAGTGCTACTGCTGCATTTAATTCAGCTTCCAATGGCTACTATGCAGTAAATATAATAATTAGGTTTTTAGCTAGCATATATGTTAGCATTTCTAGATCCTCCTTGTATGCCCTGCCTCCCAATACTAGTACAGTTAGTGTGTAACACGATTCCAGCAAGTGTGGGCTGTTCTTTCTTAATCACACAAAGAGAATTGTTTTCATGTAGAGTATGTGAATCAGACTTTTAAAGGGCTTAATGCTCTTTGAAAGGTTTGCACGTGAGATCCAACGTCACTTTTGCATATTATATGCAATATTTTCACTGCAGAAAGAATATTGTTATTGCAATATAAAATTTAGTGATGGTTTCCACATAGTAGCATTATTTTCTAAAATAGGATGGATGGATGGAGGATGGATGATGATGAATGGATAGATAGATACACTCTCATACTCTCCATGCTTTCTCCTTGCTTGATCTACTTTTCCATTAACTGAAACATTTCTAAAAACATATTTTGTTGAATTTTGTTAAAGCATGTTTGAACTTTTCATGCCTTTGTTATGTCCATAAGGCCAGTAATGATCAAGCTTCTTCTGTGCTACAGAATTTTTTTTCATGTGTGAATAAGATGCCGAATTATTCCTCTGACATCTTGTTAATAACTAGCTTTTTTGTAATTATCCGTTTTTAGTTTAAGAATGGAAAGAAACCATCTGTTTGTGAATACAAACTTGAGATATTTTCTCTGTGGATATTGCACTGAAGAAAATTAATGCAAGCTATAATAGGGGGAGAAAATGTGGAATCAACAAAAAGCAAGCTAATCTGAGATGTATTGGCATGCAACAGTTTTAAAATCCAAAGAGAGATAATTAGGAAACAATTAAAATGTTAGAATCAAGATGAAGTAATACACACACATATTTCATATAAAGTGTTAATTTTTTTTTCTGTATTAATTTTTTTATTTTTAATATAATCATTCCATCTTCAGCTGAACAGTGTGTTGTCTGGGTACAAATATCTTTGTTTAACAGTGTCAAAATTACAACATCCTTCATTATCTTGATATTAATTCTGCAATATTTAACATAGTAATATTCCACATATTAATTCTACAATGTTAACATAATATTCAACATACTAATCATAATATTTACTTATCTCTTTTAACATA
>JANHFL010004662.1:95656-112607 GCA_032468155.1 Oxyrhabdium leporinum
ATAAGCTGTAAACCGCCCCGAGTCTTCGGAATGGGGCAGTATATAAATGTAAAAATAAATAAATAAATAAATAAAATGGGCCACACTCTGCATCTCTTCACATTCACACATCATGTTGTTATCTTCTAGCAACCCCCCTTGAGTATATTGGTTTTACAGTTAGACTACTCCCTAAACCAGGGGTGTCAAACTCAAGGCCTGTGGGCCAGTTCCAGCCCGCAGGGTGCTTAAATCTGGCACACAGGGCCGGCCTGGAAATATCAAAGGACACCCTGTGGTACCTCTGTCAGCCAAAACAAGCTGCATGGAGACCTCGCAAGGCCCCTAGGTGGCCTGTTTTCAGCCTTCCCAGCCTCCAGCAACACTCTGCCAGCCAAAAATGGGCCACATGGGGGCCTCACGGGGCCTCCTCACAGCCCATTTTTGGTGAGCAGAGTGCTGCTGGAGGCCAGGGAGGTAAAAAAAATGGGCCATATGAGGGCCTCATGGGGCCTCCACAGGGCCTGTTTATGGCTGGCAATGTGCTGCAGGAGGCTTTCCAGCCCAAAAATGGGGTGCTGGAGAGCAGCATGCAGTCCTCCATGCTCGGTTTTGGCCAGCAGTGTGATGCAGGAGGCATCTGTCCCATCTCCCCTGTCTCCCACCCACCCGCTGGCCCATGGGGGAGAATTACAATACTGATCTGGCCCTTGAAGAAATCCAGTTTGACACCCCTGCCCTAAACCTATTCAATGTCCTACAAGTAACATAGGGGAGATCAGATCCCCCAGCCAAGTTCTCTTCTGGGATTATGCCTTGTTCCATAAATTCTCTCCTCCATCTTCTAATTCAGTTTTGCCCCTGCATGCCTTCAAGAATATTTGTTCTTCTCATAAAACTTTTTCTAGGTCTAAATTGAAGAGTTTGGGGCATGTATCCATTCAGAGGGTACCAGGGATCATTCTCTCTCTCTCAGCATCTGCTGCTATTTCTCTCCTAATCTTAGGTGGAGCAATAGGAACAAGAGAATACATTTTCTCAATTGGTGTGGGTTTGAGGCATCCTGTTACTGGGCATTCTGCTTAATTGACAACAATGTTAACTTCTTTTGCATGTGTGTATGTACTCCATACTGTAACAGCATGCTCTGCTGCAGAAATACTCAGGGCCAAAATTGATGTCCGCATAAGTTTACACACCTGAGTGCCTGATAAGCTGATATGAAAAATTTAAAGCATTGAAAGCAAACCACCTTTTTTCCACATTCAATTGAAATATTAAGTATTAGTCTCACCTTGCTCAGCCTTTCCACTTCTGTGATTCTCATCTGGTCAATGGAAATTTTAAAATTTTGGGATGCCTGTTTTTCTAGACTCCCAGTTTTCACTCTCTTGAAAGATTTGTTGGGGAAAAGGATCCAGTTCACAATGTCTAGGTCAGCTGTCAGATCTCCTTTCTCATCCAAATATACTCCTTCTATGGAATTATTGTGAAATTGAGAACTTTGAAGGAAGAAGTGAAGCTGGAAGGGAAAGTAAAAGAAGAGCTTAGAAAGGAGATCTTTTCTTTGAAAACACTCCTTGGTTTATGATGGAAGGAATCTGAACAGTTCTCTGTTCAAAAAACAGGTTCTTTTTTGAGTTTCAAACATGTTTAGGAGGATATAGATAATCATAAGAATAATAAGAGCTGTGGATCAGAACAATTATTTAAAAAATGTTTTAACAGCTGATCTCAACTCTTTATTTCAGTAATGCTATTATATCCCTCCCCTAAAGGCAAACAACCATTTTTCCATTGATGTTATTAAACTTAAAAAGCACATTTCAGCCATTCACATTTTTCTTTCACCCTTTGTTGTATCATTAGTTGGCCAATTGATGTAAGTAGCTCCGTGCTTCCTAGCTTCCTGTGTTGTTCTCCTGAGACTTCATTGATGAAGATTAATCAATCAATCAGAATACAGCTGGAAGGGGTTTTTTTAGTCTTCTAGTCCAACCCCCTCCTCAAACAGGAGACCCTATAACATTTCAGACATGTGGTTGTCTAGTCTTTTCTTTAAAATCTCTAGGGATGAAGTACCTACAACTTTTGAAGGCAAGCTGTTCCATTGGTTAATTGTTCTCACTGTTAGGAAGTTTCTCCTAGGTTGTTTCTCTCCTTGATTAGTTTTCATCCATTATTTCTTGTCTTATCTTCTGGTACTTTGGAAAATACGTTGACCTCCTCTTAGAACAGAAATTATCCCTGATGATCCAAAGCTATTGGACTACAACATCTCTATTTTTCCTAACAGTCATTCTGAGTGAGCTGCGGTGGCGCAGTGGTTAGAATGCAATACTGCAGGGTACTTCTGCTCTGCTGACTGCCGGTTGCCTGTAATTTGGCAGATCAAATCTCACCACGCTCAAGGTTGACTCAATCTTCCATCCTTCCAAGGTGGGTAAAATAAGGACCCAGATTGTTGGGGGTAATATGCTGTAAACTGCTTAGAGAGGGCTATAAAAGCACTGTGAAGTGGTATATAAGTTTAAGCACTATCGTTTGTCTATCACAGACTAAACTCAAGTTGGGTTCTTGTTAGTATGACTTTAACACCCTGCTAAGTCAACCAGTCACTAATACTGATAGCAGAGAAGAGGTCTCTGCAAAAGTCATGCCAAAACTCTTAAGCACTGGAAAGATCACTACAGGTATGTGTTGTGTGTGTATAAATAAGTAACTAAGGCATCCACTTACAAAATGAACTCTAATAGGCTGTGTCCAATGGAAAAGAAATACCTGCCAAGCCTTCAGCCTTGGAGCTTCCAGATTCATATCCCTGTTCCTCACTGATCTTTTGGATGCAGATATGTAAGCTGAATTTAAGGCCCTTGCCACAGCCCAAATGGTGCTGTCAAAGATGTATCTATCTAGAGCCAGTCTCTGATCAATCTCCTCTTTCCTCAGTGCCACCAGTTCTTCTCGCTGCCTGCATCTTCTCCAGACTTTCACGGAAATATCATCCTTAGTGGAAGAACATATAAAGGTTTTCTCTACAAAACTTTGCAGGGATATATAAAGGAGTTCAAATGCATCATAGTTTGCCTGTTTCCTCTTATGTATCAGAAATGAAAAAATGGCACCAATGTAGTTAAAGGAAACGATGCTATACAAGAAATCCAGACTGAGATCCCAGTGAGCTGCTGTGATCCAGATCTTTTTAACAGTTGGTCCCTGAATATGTTGAAGTAATACTTGTATAAACTTGATTCCTACCTGGAATGAATTAGTCTCTGAACCATAAACAAAGACATTGATTTTTTTCCAATTGGAATTTGATTTCAACTTTGAAACCATGATATATGAATTTATTGGAAAGCGTGGATATTCAATTGCACAAATGCCATTCCTTAACAACAAAGAAGACATGATCCTCATGAACCTTTCCCCATGGTCAGTTTCTGGAGCAATCAGACCAACCAAGGTCCACCTGAAATAGAGGAGCATCTTGACCATTCCTGGATACTGGACTCCTTCAGCAGGGAGCATCGGGTAGAAGAAAGGATACTGAGTTTTATCTCTCAGGATCTTAGAAGTAAAACTGTAACTGATCTGAAAGGAATGGAAGATGATGGAATTTTATATTTAACAAACAAAATGCATTTGCTCTCATTTCCATGATCAAACTCTGCTTTTTATTTGCAGCATAGGACCACTATTTCAAACTTGCATGACTGAAAAACATATCCCCAACAAAGGGACATACCTGAGGAATTTTATAACTGCCCAACATGTTTGAAATCTGGATGGAGATGCCCATCTCAGCCTCTTCCAGAACAGCCACAGTGTGTCTCTGCCTTCCACATCTGTAGTTGGGAACATTGGCTTCCCCATCTGAAAGCAGGTCCAGCAAAGCCTCTGAAGTCATTTCTATCTTGAAGAAATTTTCATAGATATTATAACCCAGGGTAATGTTAGGTAAAAGATGGCTATTCTGATTGACGTCTTCGATGGCAAAAAGGAAAGGTACAAATTTCCAATAAAATTTGGATGCTTTGCTGCAAGTATAAACATATCAATGATTTTTATGTTTAGTTTTTCTTTTACCATTATACTTTTAATCAACTCAACCACAGTTATTCATCCCAGCAGATTACAGTATTTTAAAATATTACTGTAGAAAGAAAAGAAAAACTTTAGGAAAATTTGGATCATTCACTTTTTAAAAGTCACTGTCCTAGTTCGTTACACAAACACTGCTCCTATTTCATGTTTTAGTCTTGAAAGCATTTGTTCATGTCAGAAGCATCACAATTAAAATAAGGCTTACTATATAACATAAAAATTAAATTATAAAATTACAAGATTAAAATACATGCAAATTAAACAGACCATGTCATAAACAATGGTACACTGATCAGGCACAAAGAGCAGGTATACACATGTGTCAGCATTTCATCAAAGTTCCGCTCATCCATTCAGCTCTCAGACACGTTTATATCCAAGTAAGAATTTATTAGAGAAAACCATGTTGGCACATCTGGGAAAAACCTGAATCTGAAGTTCCTGATTTTTCCCCACAGAGAAGAAAATCAAAGATCCACCTCCCGGCCCTACTCAGAGGTCACATTCCCCAATCTTCTTTCAGATTCAACTTCAGCTCTCCTCCTGGCACTCCTCTTCCAGGTGCCCGGTGGTATGTCCTTGACTCTCTTGAAAGGAATTTTGTTTTGTCTACTGCTCCTCTCTAAGTGTATGAGAATATCCCCCCTCCCTGTTTCCCATGTATTAATTGTGACAGCCGCAGAGGCCTTGCAATTATGGCTTCCAAGGCTGACAATTAGATTATCAATGAGAAAAGTCTGTCTAGTCTCAACCAGAAATGGAGAATCCATAACCTTCATAGTTCAATTGTTCTGCTATTGTTCAGACATTTTAGTTAGAGAGTTTTTCCTTATATATATTTAAATATTTAAATGAAATCTAGATAGCTGCAACTTATACCTCTTATTCCTCATCCAGCCCACTGTCTGTGGGCATAGAAAACAGTTCTTTGCCATCTTTTACGAAGATGACTGGCATGCCTCCTCTAAACTTTCTTTTCTTCAGATCGAACATCAAAAGTTTCTTCAGCCAATCCTAATTGGACATTACTTCAAATTGATCTGTCTTCTCTCTGGCCATCTCTGAACTCCTCTAACATATTAATACCTTTTTTGAAAGACAATACTCAGAATTGTAAGCTGTAATCGACTATTCCAGTGTTGAATAAAGAGAGGAATATACTGATTTCATGTGTCTTTAATGCAGTGCTTCTATTGTAGCTTATAACTGTTTTAGCTCTTCTAGAAGTTGTTCCATCCTATAGTTCAGCTTATTAGTCCGTCTCAGATGTTTTCTTTTCAAACCACATTTTCCCCATTTTGTATATGTTTCCTACATTTTTCTCTCCCTAAATATAATACTCAACATGCATTTTTATTTTCAGTCCAGTTTTCAAAGTTGTTCAAATCAACTACATTCTCTTTCAGTTACCTAGATCTTGGCTAGACCTCCCACTTTGTATAATTTGAAAATTGATATGCAATGAATTAATCTCATAATCCAGGGCATTAATTAATGTGTTGAATAATTCTGATTCCAAGACTGATTCTTATAGGTTGCACTGGTGACCGCTCTCTAACTTGATGTAGAGCCATTCATGCTGAATGCAATTAATTCTGGATGCAGTTGCCAGCCAGCTGTTGAGCCACCGTACTGTATTGTTATCCAAATCAGCAGCTTGTTAATGAGAACATCATGAGAATCTTTGTCAAAAAACTCTGAAATCAAGGTAGATTATATACACGGTAGTTCCCTTGTCCACTAGAGTAGTTATGCTATCTGAGGAGGAAACAAAATTCGTCACATATGATTTATTTTTTACAAAATCATGGTGGGTCTTAGCAGTCACAGCATTAACTTACAGATGATTACAAATAGCCTACTTTATTACCTGTTCTAATATCTTTCTGGAGATTGTAGTTAGGCTCATTGGCTCACAGGGGTCCTCTTTTTCCTTTTATGAAAAGAGGAGCTACATCTGTTCTTCTCCAATCCTCTGGCACCTTTTCAGTTAGCCAGGACTCCTCAAGGACAATGGACAAGGTTCTGCAGAGCTCTTCAGTTCCTTTGGTATTCCAGGATGCATTTATTTCTTAAAGTTCCGGGGATTTGAAGCTAAGCATTTTTTTTTACTACAACATTACTGATTTACATTCTTCCCAGTCATTCTTGTGACATTGTTGACCTTTGACAAAGCTTTGTGCCTGAAGGTTTTGTCTGATCTTTGGAATTCTTTTTCAGTGGTTCGTTATTTAGTTCTGATATTGTAGCATTCTTGACTTTCTAGATTTTATTTATGAAGATATAGGATGAACTGAGCTGAGAGTGTTTATCCAGCTTCTGGCAAGTTATGCTCATTTGTCAGAATGCTGGCCAATTACTGGAAAAAAAAGCCAGGAGTACTGCCTTTTAATTATTTTAAAACTCAAACAGTGGTAATGTCCAATACTAGTTATATTAAGTATTTTTTTAAAATATTTTGCATTCTCCTTTGATACTCCCTATCTATCAAATATTTGCTGCAGACCAATTGTTCGTAAGATTTGTATCTACCACTTTATATTGTTACAAACGGCGAAATGGAAGTTTATGGTTGCATGCAAGAGACATTCCATTTTTGAAATTAACTGTAGCTTCACATGAAAGAAAGAAGAGTAAATGATCTTGTGGGGGTGGAGGAATAGGTTTGACCATTTATCACCTGGAGTTAGATCAAAGTTTTTCAATCTGGGTAACTTTTAAGATGCCTGGACTTCAACTTTCCTGAATTCCCCAATCAGCTTTCTTGCTGGAGAATTCTGGAAGTTGAAGTTCAGACACTTAAAGTTACCAAGTTTGAGGAATACTTGAGTTGGATGTTTGTTTCTACCAGTTCTATGTATAAACAAAATGAGTTTTGTCTGTGAGTTGGTAAATACAATTTTGTGGATTCACATCTTTGCCTCAGTCTCGCTACTTTTCCCATTAAAGTGTTTTTTTTAACTTTATATTCATATATACTATTAAGCATAGAATATAGAATCATAAGGCCAGAAAGGATCTCTGAGGTCTTCTAGTGCAACCCAAACATATATGGATGTTGTACTATAAATTCTTGGTGGAATAAATCAGAGGCAAAATTTATCGGGCATTTTTTCTTGCCATTTGCTGACATAACATTCTGGTTTTTCTAGTTTAACAAGCTTGTGTAAAAAAAACCAACCAAACAAAAAAACCCCAACCCATCTTGATGAAATCTTATTAATGGATAATGGCACAGGGGAAAAAAACAGATCAGTAATCTGTTTTTACATTCTTATTCATGTTACAATAATGTCTAATATAATTTTGTTATAGCCACTGTTGTGTCACAGTAGTTTAAATGGATACTTGTTATGTGCACATTTAAGTGTACCTCCCTGTTTAATGAAAAGAAGTTGAACACATAACTCTCCCAATGAAACCAGTGACATTTAAAATAATTTAGCTTCGGCTCAGTTGTGTGCTATCTTATTATTACTAGCATAAGCAACTAAGTTAAAGGGTGTAGAATTTATATAATTCTAAAAAAATAGGTCTGCTGTTATTTCAAGGTAATAACCTGACATTCACTATATGTCTAGACATTTCAGCTGCAGAGGATACACTTCAGTAAAACTTTTTATAGCCATTCATCCCTAAGCCCTTTATGTTTTTATGAATTGTTGTTCTATCTAGACTGTTGCTATTTTAGATATTTAGATTCTGTCAGGACCATAGAATATAGAGCATGCATATTTTCTATCTTTTCAGTGAATTCTAAATAGGATTTTAAAAAAGAATTTCTTTATCCCACCTTCAATAATTTACAAGTAATTCAAGGTGGCAAACTTACATAATACTCCTTCCTCCTCCTATTTACCCCACAACAAAGCTCTCTGTCAGGTGGATTGGACTGAGAGAGACTGACTGGACCAAAGTCAAGTCATCAGGTTGGTTTCATACCTAAGGTGGGACCAGAATTTGTTATAATGATGAGAAGTAAGTGATAGAATGCAGGTAGAATGACTAACGTTATCTAATCTATGTCTACAGAGAAGTGTAACATGTATAATATGAGAAATATTTTTTCACTCTTTTAGAAATGTTCATTAGATGATACTCTGTTGATGTGCTTTGTTTTAGAGTACGAAGGATCTGGAACAGATATTCATAGAAAACATTCCAAATGTGGAGTTTGCAAGTACAGAGCTGAGTGTGACGAAGATGCAGAAAATGTTGGGTAAGTGACTTTCTCCAAAGGCAAAAGCTACCTTCTCTCAGTAATTAAGATGGCCACTGATATGAACTGGTCCTAGCTTTTCTTTGCACAATGCTTTCTTTTGAAGAATTCAGCTTATTTTCAGCTCTAAAAAGCGGTATGTTTCCTGTTTAATAGCAACAATTGTAAGAATGTAGATTTGATGTATTTCTTGATGAAGTGACATTCTGTCTATATTACCGAAATATATAATATATCACATTATAAAAAAGAAGTAAACTCATTTTTAGATCACTGAATAATGAAATCAGGAAAAAGGGTTAGACTTAAAATTACCTATTATAGAATAGCATTGAATACACATACAACCTTTTAAAGAGTATCTGACTATTTGAAAAATAACAACGGTTCTCAGTTTGTTGCTTTGAAGTTAAAAGTTAAAAGGGATAGTATTTCTTATGTTAATCCATTTTCCTGGGATAAAATCCAGATTAAGGATGCTTCAGGTAGATGTCTCTTCTGTCATAAGGTTGGTGCTAATGGTGATGGTTATGACATGTTATTCTCTCGGTTTAAGTCTTATAGATTTATGCCTTAATACTATATATTCCTTAATTAACTAACCTATGGCCTAGATCTTGATATAGCAACACAGCCCTTCTCTGGGTTCTCATACTGGAACTAAGAGATGAAATTTGACCTTTCTACTTCTTGAAAGGTCTTGTGCCTCTAGAAAGGTTTATCTGGAGATTTCAGACTATCTGGAGCAGCCTGAAGGAGGAAAAAGGAATCAGTAGTGAGTGTCTGCAGTCTCTTGGAGATCTCTGTGAATAGAAGAAATTATGGAATGGCCATACACACATATACATGCACACACACACACATACACAAACACACAGATCTGCATATCCATGGGCGTATAGATCAGGAAGAAGTGAAATTTAAAGATAATTGCTTGCTGTGCCTGGCACCAGAGATTGTTAGATTTAAAAAAAAACAAAACAACACAACTTGATGGAAAGCTCTGAGAATTAAAGGATGAAGAATTTTATTCCAACTGCCTGCCTATCATTGCAGAACATCCGTTTCCCAAAATCTATTGAAGCATTCAACCATTATGAGGGAGTCACCTCAAGTGGCATTTTGGGAAGTATTATTCATACTAACTAGTGCAAACTTGCATTTTTCATTCCTAGCAGTAGTCTGCAATTAGACTGTCAGCTATTCTAGAACTCATTACATTCAGCACAGAGATACAAACAATCACACTTATTATCATTTCCTCCCTTTCCTTTAACTTTTATTGGACTTATTAAGGGAAAGAAGTGACTTTTGAGCAGGTGGTTGTCATGAGCTAAACAACACAGTTGGAAAATTAACATTTGGATAGATTCAGATGAGTACAGTGTGTGACATTTCTGCGCATAAATATGCAAACGAATCACATGGAGAAAATATCACTAAAATACCATTCTTCCTTGGTTTCCATTTCAGGTATAAATAAACAACCGATAATATAACTTCTGGGAGAAACAAATGAGGTTATATAAAACATGCCCAGATACGCTGAAGTCTTATAGATTGCGTAAATCCTCTCGAGTTACAATATCTTAATGGGTATCTCTTAACAGCAAATCTTCTGGTTGGCATAAATCACTATGTTGAGTGATGCTGAGAATCTGATTAGAGGGAGAGAGACCTAGCTTTAAAAGAGGCACAAACAGTTCTTGCGCTGGTTACTTCATCAGGAAGAAAAAGAAGCCGATTATTTTAGCTCCCTGTCATAGCCACACAACAACACCCTTTCATACAACTACACAGTTACACTCCCAACAACGGCTGAGCACACAAAGTGGCACAAATTATATCTTGGCTTCATTGACTGCCTACCCTCAACATTTCCCTTGTAGGGAATGAACTCCAAAGACAACAATGCCTACAATGAATATTGTTTATTGGTCTGGTGTCTATGGTTTGGCTGGTTACTTCAAGTAAAGAAATAGAGTTTTCCTGGCTCTAATTCAGTTTTCCAATTAGTTTATGGACTCAGACAAAAATTGCAGTAGAGAAGCTTTCAGTGGATGGTAGTGGAGGTGCTCCTTAAACCTTCTACACCTTGATTTTTAGCTCTCCACTTAGAATTCTCCACTTGGGTCTGGAACCAATATCAGTAAATCTTTTGAATAAAAGATTCCTTACCTTTACAAAGTATTTAGTTTCAAATTCTAAGAACAGAGGAAACAGAGACTAAATATGAAATTTCAAGCATCAGATCTCTCTAACCCCCCTTTTTTAAATCCAGACCTCCCCCCGCCCAACATACCTATTTCTTCTCTTTCTTACTTCTTTGGATGGACCATCTACGCTCTATCTAGGATTAGCAAGATGTGGAAGTAACAGCTAAATGTTCATACATAGTACTTTTGATTTCCATATTAGAACAAGACAGCTAAACTTATCATAACTAGAAACACTACAGGTAATCCCCAATTTTTAACCATAATTGAGCCCAAAATATAGATTGCTAAGCGAGACATTTGTTAAGTGGGTTTTGCCTCATTTTACAACCTTTCTTGCTATAGTTGTCAAGCAAATCATTGCAGTTGTTAAGTTACTAAGATGGTTGTTAAGTGAATCTGGCTTCGCCATTGACTTTGTTTTCAGAAGGTTGCAAAAGGAGATCACATGACCCTGGATACTGCAACTGTCATGAATGTGAACCAATTTCCAAGCATTTGAATCTTGATCACATGATCAAGGGGATGCTGCAATGGTTGTAATTGCTACAATTTTTCAATGCTGTTGTAACTTTGAACAATCTCTAAATGAACTGTGGTAAGTCAAGGAATATCTGATTATCGTTTCAAAAGTGTTTAATACATTGTAGTATACAGAGTGTGAAAAAAGGAAAATTGAGGGATCTCTTTCTTTCTTTTTGGTCACCAAAAAGTTCTTCCCATCAATGAGTTTCATACATCAATAGATTGCTTATTTTGGCTGACTCATCTTTTGCCCCAGATAGATTAGAGTTAGGTTATTGATCAATTGTTGACAGCTCCCTTTGCAAATGTATGTACCCATCCATAATCACAAGAAGGATATTGTACATACGCAATGAAAACTTTACAGATTTTAATAAGGAACAAGAGCCAAACCCAGTTACTGCTAGCCAATTATAATAACCTTGGGACCTAAAGAAAGCCAATGTTGTACAGTATATACAGTCTTAATCATGCATACTGAAATCACTAAGATTTAATTCATTTTAGTCCTATTGTTTTAAAATGTTAACTGCAGCTAAAAACTGGATACATTTTGGAGAGTTAAGAGATCATGCTAAGCCCCTTTTTTTGATTTGTCAATACTGCTTTGGAATGAAAACCAATTAACAGCCTAGAAGTTATTAGTGTTTAAGGAACTAGAACTGGAGCGACCTAGGTTCAACATTTGCTCTTAACCATGAAAATATCAGTAGGTGACAAAGTCTCTCAACCAATCTTGCGGAATTATTATCATTGTGGAATTTTTTTAAAAAACTTCCTTATAAGTAATTTTAGGAATCTGGAAGAAACCTTGAGATAAAAGTAGTAAATCACTAAGTAAATAAATAAATAAATATACATTTAAATATGCCAGGTGCATTTAAGGAGATCAGCAGATCAGTAGCATATTCTGAAAAGTGATGTAAATGCCATTTTTAAACTTTTAAAATGTTCCTGGGAGAAGCGTGGCTGCTTCCATAGTTGCTCTGCTAAGAATTGCAAGAGCTAAATCCTTGGCTCCTCACCTTACATCATATTTCCTTCAAATGTCTGAAAGCTGCAATGTCCTCCTTATTTTCCCTCAAGAAAAAGGTGATTTTGGGGACAAGCCTTGCCACCAGAATCAGAAGTGACTGCGGTATTAAGGACGGGGCTTTTAAATGTGATGCAGAGATGCAGCCATTGTCCATGCAGATAAAGGAACAAGTTACTTGACAAGTACTTTCCTATTGTCCTATTTACACATGCAATTTCCACGTGCATATAAAATGTGTCAGTTATATTTGGTTTGTTGTTTTCCGAGAGCAAGGAGGATTCTTTAAATGTAGTTATCTTCCTCTTCTAATGTTAACTACCTGAATTTTTATTGCTGAACTAAGTACTTTTTGATAGAGATTTGCTGAAACATTACTATAGCTTAAGGCCTACTGAGATTTGCTTTCCTTTATGTATCTATATTTCAAAAGCCAGCTGTGTCAACAATAATTTGATTCATCTTTCCAAATGTGGCTTTTTAAAAATAATTCTTTAAGAAAGTTCAAGAATTGGCATCATCTTTTCTTAGTACATGGCCAAGTGAACATGCAATATTAATTTGTGATGTGCTTTGTAGATACTTTGCACATTTTTAAATGGAACATTGAGTTGCCAACCCAAAATATTCCAAAAGTATAATATCTGATCAGATTTGCAATTCTAGGATTTGGCTATTTCAAGACAGTATATACAGAATGTATACTTGTAGACTTAGAAGCAGATATCATAACCTACTTTGTCCTTGGTGTTCCCAGATGACAGCACCTCATGACACCTAGCAGAGTCATGTGTTATACTAAGCATAGTTCCAAAAGACCTGTGTGATATGTGGATCAGTCTGTGGGGTAAAGTGACTTATGACCATTTTTCACACTTACAACTGTTGCAGCATCGCCATGGTTACGTGATTTACATTCGGATGCTTGACAACTGACCCACATTTATAATGATTGCAGTTATATGTCCCATGGTCATGTGATCACCTTTTGCAACCTTCTGACAAGCAAAGTCAATGGGGAAACCAGATTCACTTAACTGTGTTACTAATTTAAGAACTGCAGTGATTCACTTAACAAATGGCAAGAAAAGTGGCAAGAAAGGTCATAAAATGGGGTAAAACTCAGTTAACAAATTTCTCACTTAGCAACCTAAATTTTGGGCTCAATTGTGGTCATAAGTTGAGGACTATGTGTATTAAATATTCCCACTAAAATGCCATTCCAGCCTTCCTTATTGCAAGAATAGGTCTTTTTCTCTTGTTTATTTTTCAGTAAGAAAGTCCTCTACTCTATTTTGCCTTTCTTCTTTCATTGTCAATTCCTTTAAATAAAGGGTTACGGTTAGGTATAACCCTAACCCTTTTCATAGTTCTCTTTTCATACTTTGCCTAAATAGTCTTGTCATTATGAGCAATGCCTAGGTATTATATACAATTAGGGATGCTGGAAAAGATTTCTACTTTGGGTGGAAGATTGTGGTGGTCGTTTGTTCTCCGATGTTCTTCAACCGAAGTTCCACTGTAGATGTTACCGAGCCTGGTGATGAAACATTTGGAAGCCAGACAGAAAGCTCAGAGAACAAACCACCAACAACATATTACATACAATGCCTAGAGGAAGTACATAGCATAATAAAATATCACAGACATTTCATATTTTGCTTAAAAACATCACATTTCCTAGACATTCTACATAATGCCAGCTTTTTACACATTCGCGGTAACATTCATTTGAATAGTCAGTAATGGTGCCTAGCTAGTTAATGCCTTAAAGCTGCTTCAGTAACCTTGTAGGCACCATGTGCTAAATCCAAAACAAGTAAGAGTCACTGTGGTTTGATGTTATATTTGAACCTGGCTGCAGAATTCCAGGTAACTTTTAGCCAGCTTTAGTGAGATCTATTTCAGAAGGTTGTTGAGCTGGATATTGCCTTGAATTCCTGGGATGTAAAAGGCAGGTTTCACATATCACAAAGAAATCCACATTTTGTTCAAGGGAAATATTTGTCAAAGCAGATTCTGTTTTATGAAGGTCCAAGTGATGAGCATTGCTGCACCCTTCTTTGTTTAGTTAGGGTGACCCTTTCCAAGTAGGCATTTGAACAAATATATGCCACTCTGCTTAGTGACCTGTTGTTTCCAATTACCCTTCAGTGACACTGACAGAGTTGAATGGTACAGCTGGAAGCTTGTGACTGGACGTATCCATGGCAACCCTTGGGATGGAACATCACCTCTCTCAAGGCCTCTTTGGTTGCTTACTGAGAAAAAGAAACCAATATTTCATCACAAGCTGATTTGTTTTTAAAATAGCTAACTGTAGAACTTCACACTGCTGCTGGACAAAGATTTTAATTGTTGTGGGGAAGAAATGCTCTCATCAAATGTATTGTCCCAGTTCCATGCTCACTAAATCCTAGGTGAAATGCTCTTTAATTTCTTCTGCATTATTGTGGGTAATTTCCAGAGTAATTTGCACCCAGCACACTCCCAGCTAGCCCCTGTGTCTCAATTACCATAGAAAAGCAACATACAGCTTACAGGACAGCACCACTCAGTTCAGCATTTTTTAATGTATAAGGAATCAATCAATCAATCAATCAAAGGCATAGAACTTTCAAGAGCCATTTGGAAACAATTAATTAGCGTGGACAGTCTCAAAGCCTTTGGATGATCTAGCTTTAACCCTTTAACAGCAAAATAAAGATGAAAATAGGATATCAGGTGATCCCTTCTCTATTCTGCATCATTAAACAGTCTGGTGGATGAGATAATATATCCAACAAGTCCCCCTTGCCTACAAATATGGTAGCAAATGAGAGAAAGTGAAATTGCTGAGAACATTGGGTGTGTATATTTCCTTAAAAATTAGTTATAAAATCTGGTAATTTAAAACATATTCCCTCATAGGAGAAATTAAAATAGCGTAGCGTTTCAATTAATTTTGATGGTGTTGCATGCACATTCTATTTAAAACTGACAAACTGATCCAGTATTTGAGACTAAAAAAGATGCTAAATTGTAAAAAGGTGTCAAAATTATTTCTGGCACACCTTTAATTTTCATAATGTGTGAAAAAATGGAATCAAAAGTAGGAATCAAAAGTAAGGACATTCAAAAGTTTAAAATCTGAAAAGTGTAATACAAGTATTAAAACTGTTAGATGAAGTATATTTACATACACACCTATTTTGATTTCAAATACATATGTATGCATAAAGACCCATTGCGGCCTAAAATAATTGTAGTATTAGAAATTAATAGTTGAGTAATTGTTGAACAACATACATACAACTTGCAGTAAAGCAAAGTTTAAGAGAATTGAATAGCTGCACTGAAAAAAGCTGTTTTTAACTTGATTTGAAACCTCTGCCATTTCACCTATGATACTCATTTACTTAAGCAAATTATCACTTGATAATAGCAATAACCATATATTGAATAAGAATGAGCTGAATTTATGCTTTGTACTCATTTTAAAGTTTATGCTTTACATTTTTCTCTCCAATGATATTGTCGGGCAAACATCCTAACCCATTATTTCTTTGCTCTTATGGCTTTTTTCTGCACTATTTAAGCTATAAATTCACCAAGAGCAGAAATGAATTGTAAGATATATTAAGAGCAGCATTCATCCAGACAAATGCATTCTAAACTGATCATTCGACTAGAGATATCCAACCGGTAGCCTATTAGCTGAACAAGTCCCAGAGCAATTACCCAACCTCTTTACTGTGGCTGACCTAAAATGTTGTCAAGTTATATTAAAATAGGGATTGCACATTCTAATACTACATCTTCCTCTTGTGTTGTGCATGTCATACATACTTGCAACTCTCTGTGTTTGTGTGTGTATCTGTGTGTAATCCCAAAATGAGTTGTACAAGACTGCAGGCCCCTCTATAGAGGCGTTACATATAAAAGTTCTCTGTAGCAGGTAAAATGAAACATTGCTGCTGCAAAGGCCACTATCAGTTTAAATAAATACAACAGGAAATAATCCAGATTGCATAATCCTCTTTCAAGATTTCATAATCAACCTTATGTGGGAAGGATTTTGAAATTAATTAATTAAAATTAATTTTAAAATTAATTAATTGATTAAAAGGAAATTAATGGTTAGTTACATTAATTAAAGGAATTAATAGTTATTATTGGAGATTCCTTTTCTCCCCATCAGTATGACTTTAAAATACAAAGAACACAATACCGACTTAGTCTTGATTTATAGGAAGAAACATAACTGAATTCTAATTTATCTTTTTCACAGTGTTTTGTAGGAAAGCCAATATCAGACATACTATATAATGTTTAGAGAAATATTTTGCTGTGGAAGTAGAGATGGTCAAAGATTTAAAATCTAAGGCATAGCTTCAAAATTACACACACATTACAATAAGGAATACAGGAAAAGAGTGAAGTGATTAGGATAATATATCAGTGGAAAACTGGTTTTCACTAAGCGTTCACACTGATTTCAATGCAATCAAAATATTATTAACTTAATGTGGATTCAACTGTGTTTATTTACCACATTTATGTCATGAAGCTGAGTTATAAATGATTTCCTTGTGGTCTTTAATCCACATAGTGCTTAGAAGCAGGATTCCTTAGCTTCAGCAGCTGAACTACATTGTTTGTCCTCAGACTGTACTTTAAATGCAGTAAACATTCAGACTGGAATAACGTCATGTTTTATTTATGAGTATTTAAAGGCCAAATTGGTTGTTGTTAGAAGTTAAGGTTGTATAAAATGAAACCAAAGGTATGCAGAAGAGCAGTAGGGAAAGGCTGAGGGAAATATATTGGTGGGTTATCACTCTGAGGAATACAACTGATAACCTCTATCAGGAGAGATGCTTGACCATCATA
>JANHFL010004662.1:112617-126703 GCA_032468155.1 Oxyrhabdium leporinum
AGAGAAAATGCATTTGTCTTCTGCACAACTGTATTTGAATGTCTTCATGGATACACCTAAAATTGTCTTCTCCCATTTATAAACTGAAGTACATATGCCTTGCAAATAAAAAAAAATTCTTGAGTGGAATACTGGTGAATTAATTCATGCTTATGTAAATAGGTGTGTATGCAATATAGACTGTAGTGGCTACAGTTTCAATCCTGTTTGTGCATCTGATGGAAGTTCCTATAATAACCCATGCTTTGTTCGAGAGGCATCTTGCCTGAGGCAGGAACAGATTGACATCAGACACCTTGGACATTGCTCAGGTACCTTTAACTTCACTTTTCGATAGTGATTGTTTCACTAGACAATTGACTAGAAATAATGTTGTTTATATCCGAGATAAGGCTTTCTTTGTGATTCTGCTCTCATAAAATCACAGAATGTAGGCAAAATGTTGGCTTTCATTGAGAATTAAGATGTTTTGTTTTGTTTTCATTGACAAACATTTACCCAAGTATATAATCAACATTTTTTCTTGGTTGTGGTTTTCTTTTAAACCTTAAATGAAATACAAGAAGTTAGACTTGAAGGACTTGTGATCCAGGAAGCAAAATAAACTGTATAACTAATATGTGTTCTACGAAAGAAAGAAAATTACATACTTATGTTTCATGTAATTTTATTAAAGATTATAAGTACAGTAGTAATTGTAAACACTGTTGCCATTATGTGAGGTTTGATGTATTTATTTATTTTAAAGAATTCTTCAATATAAGCATCAGCACACTTGCTTTTCAATAATTTCATACGTGGCAAGGCTATTCCTCCCCTTTCCCCTGCCCTCTGCTGTACAATTTCCTGATGATTCATTGCTTACTCAAGGATCACATGCTTTTTGGGCACACTTCAGTGCCAACATGAATAGGCTCTATGTTTTTTATTTTACAGTCAAGTAGATTTACTATTAAAATGGCTTTCATGTTTTCAATGAAGGTTATCTGATGCATTCCTCATGGCTATCAGATGCAGCCAAAAGATTAATCCTTTGTAAAAAGCAGACAGAAAAAAGTATTGTAGACAAAAATATATTAGCTCAGGTGAAAATGAATAATTTGCTGATAGTATAGTATATATAAAAAAAGAAATATCTTGATATATTGTCAAGAAATGTACACCTATAAATTTGGTGATCTTTCAATTAAACCACAATATTTCTCATGTTTGTTCATCCTCTCTCATGTATATTAATATAAGTTTTGATTTTATGCCAGTTGGAACAGTTAAAGTTCAAAGTTGAGAAGCATCTTGTTGATAGATTATAACCAACACAAATTTTTAAGTTTGCTGGTTTCTAGGGATTAGCAAAATGTTCTGTTCACAGAACATCTGAGTTCTGGTTTGTTATGTCCAGACAGAACAGAAGAAAAGCCACTGGGAAGATCATATGGGCCAATTTGTACTGGCCCATGTGTCTTTGATCTTCCCTTTCTCTACCTCCTCATATGACATGCTGGAGGCCCATAGTATTCTCAATAGCTAAAGAAAAGCAAAATATTAGATCCACACATGTAGAGTGCAAACCAACTATTTTATTATATTCTGCCGATTATATAGGAATCTACTAAGACATCCAGTCTTAACCTGGGAACAGATAGATTAAGCTCTATGGAACTAAAAGGGTGAAGGGGAGTTAGTTCTGGATCTTTGGAGTTGTGCAATGATATGAAGTTAATTCCATCCTAAAGCCCCATCCCCCTGCCTGGCTGGGTGTTTCCCAATATCAAAGAAGTCAGTTGAAAAATGTTGAAATAGGCAGTAGGATATATTTCCATTAAAGCGACGGAAATTGGCAGTCCATAGTGGTGGCTCAGTTAATGTAAGGAATGAAAGGAACTTGGATCAACCTGGTGAACCACATTTCAAATGGCTGTTTGATGTTACGAGTAGCATAAGTACAGAAGGGAAGATTGGTGGGCAAAGTGGAATTCAGGCTTGTGGAAGAACAGGGAGAAGATACTCAAATCCCATCACCCTTACTCTACTAAATAAGGTTGTCTACAAATTTTGTCTTGGTCTAGATCAACCAAAATGCTCTAGGTTTCTCTTCTGCTGCACCAAGGCCAATCTGGGACAGTTGGAATAATGTTTCTGAGACATAACATATTTGTTTCAATTTTGTACACACCTACACTTATTTTCTAGGAAAGGATTCTAGATTTTAATTTAGAATTTGTATGACTATGGCCAGGTTAATGGAAGAAATGTCTCACTGCTAGAAAGTTATTTTATTAAAGTACTTTTGTTAAAGGTACTTTAATCTACTCATTATCCAAAAGTCAGATCACTGCACTTCCTCAGGTTCATCTTCCCTCAAGTTCTTCTTTGATTTCAGGAATAACCTTTTCGTAAAATTCTATCCATGTTATTGTTGCCCTAGAAGATACACAAATACGCATTCCAACTTTCAGATTGCAGAATTTGTTTCTGAACTGCAAAATAGAAACTCCAGAGACTTTCTCTCATTGTGGGGAGTTTAAAGCATGAAGACAACATGAAGGAGAAAGCAACACTTTGATTCCCCTACTTGATAGAGCTGTTCCACATCTTCACTGAATGACAAGCATCTGAGGGCTTCAGATGTGTTAATAACTTCTTAAGTTAAACTGTATATCAGAATTTGCTTCTGCCTTTGTATGTACATCTTCAGTGATGGAAATGTTTTTATGAAACATCCATGCATGTATGCATTTCCACAGGAAAACAGGTTGCTTTCAGTTGCTATTTCTGGGCTACTACTAATAGTAATATTATTAACATTTAATATAATGGCAAACGGTATATACTATCCTGTTAATATGATAATGTTTATTATAAACATAAATATAATAAAAATAAAAATATTTATGCTGTAGGTTTTTGTCTTTTACAGATTACATAAATGACAGCTGTGTGTCTTACTCTGCATGATTGATTAAGTTCCAGATAGACATGGGACAAGTCAAAGAACTTAAGAGGGTTTTGAATTATTTGTCCTTTATGACCTCTTATCCAACCAACTTCATCAGACATTTTCAATGTTATACACTTAAAAAAAAACATTTTTCCAACCATAGGAAGTTGAATCTTAGTTGATTTGGGATGCACTTGTATGCTGATGGAGAACTGTGGAGCATATATATTGTAGGTCTGATTAACAGGCCTTATGGTTGCATTTGTGACTGACAAGTTTGAAGAAACAATATCAGGATATTAGGACATTTAAAAACCATAAATAATAATGTTGTTTATTATTTAATAAATCATTTATTATATTATTTATTATCATATCCCCCCCCCAAGCAGCATTTGTCTGCTGGGTATTAAGATTAGTTTGAAATGGATGATTCTAAGAGAAAATACAGTATGATTATACCCTTTTGGGGGAGGGGTGCCTTCAAGTCAATATTGATTCCTAGAAAGTCCCTGCAAGTTTTTTTGGCAAGCTTTCCTAGGATTGAGAGAAAGAGTAACTGGTCCATAGTCACCCAGCTGGATTCGTGCCTAGGGTGGGACTAGAACTCACAGTCTCCTGGTTTCTAGCTTCATTCCTTAAACGCTATACCAAACTGGTTGTCAGGATTACATATTAAAGGTGGCATAACATGCCTAAATGATGCTATGTTTTTCACTACTACACAGTGGTGGGAAGAATAGAAAAGTATCATATCTATGATGTTTTTTCTGGTTTTTCTAACTGCTGCTGAAATTAAACCTTAATAGATTGGAACAGTAAAAGCAGTCCTGGACAATATAATTGTTTTAGCCCTGCGAGAGGAATATAATGCACATCATCTTTTATTTAACTGTTTCTTTTGGTAATTGTATGTTAATAGTTGGTACTTTTTTTTCTTCCTCCCAATAGACTCTGATGATTCCAACTTATTGGGGAAGAAGGATGATGGAATGCAGTATCGGCCAGATGTGAAAGGTGGGGTATTAATGCTTATGTTAGCTTTTATGTTTAAATGCTAGCTATGGTATAGTAACTGAATCTTACAAGTCTGCCTCCTCCTCCTCCTTCTCCTCCTCCTCATCATATTCCAGGTGTTGGCCTGGGCCACTTGTTTTCCAGGACTTAAAGTATGCTTCAGACCTCTTTGCCTAGGTAACAATTCTTGCATATTTTTGTCACAGTCATCTCCTCTACTCTCTACCCTTTTTGTCCTTCAGTTGTTTTGGGATTTCTTAACTCTCACAATTGCCAGCCAGCAGGACTGAGGATAGCCAAAGACCAGGTTAAAATACTATGCGGGATGCAGCTTTTGGGAAGACCGGGATAGGTAGAAGAGTAGTATTTTTTAATCTACCATTTTACGTACCATTAGGCATAGTTAATATGCCTAATGAATTAAAAGATTACTAATTATATATTATATAACTCATACTGGAAAGCATAGTATAATATGTAGTGCTACATTACAGTGCAATGTAAAGAAGGGAAGCAAGCAGCAGCAGTGGCTTACTTACCCAGGTATGCAGGCAGGCAGGCAGGCAGGCAGATCAGGAGCATCTTTATCTGTGAAATCAAGACAACTTGGAAATTAAAGATTGGCTTGTACACAGCAGCATCTACAAGATGTGTACGTTGTGGTAAAAAAAGTTAATATGACTATATGGCCACAATGCATGTGAAAAAGGGGGCAGAGCTTCAACCATGTTGTCATGATTACCATCATGATTTTTTTGACCCTGCTTACAGAAATCATGACTTCTTCCTCTTCTTTTCCCTATTTAACATACACCGTCCTATAGTGGAAAGAGTAAAATAATTTTCTGAAATTTGCAAATCTTTACTTACAGGCTATCTTCCTTTTTAATATTTGCAGTCTAAGCTTAAAGATTTACATCTTAGCAATATCTTCAGTATGTTGATCTAAAACAGGCTGCCTCTTCAGACACAGAAACTTGAAGCTTTATTTTAGAGCCTTTTTGATTGATTGGTTATGTGCCATAAAGTCAGTGTTGACCACATAAATAAATTTTCTCCAGGAGGATCTTTTCCCAAGCTGCTTGTTTACGTATTCTAAACAATTTACCCACTGCCATCATGTTTTAGTCCTTCCACCCTCCTGCTGGTCTTCCTCTTTAAAAGCAAGAGGGATGGGGCATCCTTATTTTCTTCTCTCTGCTAATTTAATTTGTCAGATTTATGAAGATCCCTTCCTCATATCCCCTCAAGCTTTCATAATGCTTTCTCCATGAAAGATTGGTCCATATGATGGGGAAACAAATCAAAAGCCAAATTTATATAAAATATAAACATTAAAATATGGTAAAATGGCATAAAAGAGTACACTATCTTTGGAGCTTTCAAGAACTCTTTATCAGGCAAAGTGTTAACCAGAGCAGGTTAAGAAGAAAAGAAAGTCCAAAAAAATGAGGCCTAGTGTTTTAGACATCTTGAAGTCAGATGAAGTTTGAAGGCCAGTTATAATTGACAATGGTGCAATCAGTGACTAAAGGATGACTGCTCTCACTCCAGCTTTGTAAGCACAGATTGTCCTCTTGTTACATTGGTTTCATTCTGAATAAAAATGAACATTGCCGTAAACTTGCCTCTATCATAAACTGTCCTATGACTGAAGTGATACACTTCTCCACAAGGCAATGAAATTTATTTTCTGTATAGCTAAATAGAAGTATTATTTTCAAATAGTGAGATTTGTAACTATTTAGGTCTATAATCCTTTGAACATTATTACTTTTTGTAGTAAAGGTACAAAATGGATCAAGCCAATTTAATCCACATTAATGTTATTTAACATTTTTATTTAAATCTAGTTTTAACATCTAAATCAATAATTTATCATTACTTAATATGGATACCACTTGTTTTCAACATTGGATTTAACATTATTAGATTTTAGAACTAATATTACTATCTAAAAAGTGTAAATATTCATCTGAAACTTTGAGACTAAAATTCAAGCAAATGTACTTTCATAATACTGCATGTGATATTTCTTGTCTCATAGAATTATCCTGTCTTGCTATATTTTGGGAATATTTAGATTAAAAACATAAGAATATTTATGTCAGATTTCCCCCCCCCAAAAAATTAATTCATTTAATTAAACATTTAAAAAATTCTTTATTTTATCTTTGATGATAAACGAATAAATATCTTATGTTTTAAATATCACTAAAATAACAGGTGAGGTGACAGCTTTATTCCACAGATGTAGTATTGTTGCTGAGGAAATACCTGCATTTTAGATTTACAGTATTGAGTGATTGCCTTTTATAATTGCTTTAACTATATTTGTAAAACAATAAGCTACTCTGTCTTATATTTTTGTTTCATACAAAAGATGCAAGTGATCAAAGGGAAGACATCTATATTGGAAACCATAGTCCTTGCTCTGATAGTTTGAGTAGCTACTGCATCCATGGGAAATGTGAATTCATTTATTCAACACAGAAAGCTTCCTGCAGGTAAGTCAATTAGACTAATAAAAGCACCATCTGAAAATGTACATTCCCTGTATATTATTAAGTATGGTCCTGGGGTCAATAGCCATAGTTTTTTTTTTAGTTTTTTTTTGATACAAGGTTCTCCTCTCTCATATCTGGATGGTTTTAGTCAAATCCAATGTTTTGTTTTTATTAAGTTATCACTTTGAATTTATAGTATTCTATTATTTTCTACCACTTTTTACTGCTATGTAAACAGAGTAGATTCCATATAAAATTGTTTGAGCAAAACTAAGGAAAGAATGTAACAGGGAAAAGGGTAGGTTTCTTTTCTCTTTTTTAAAGAATGCCACTTTCGGTCTGTTTGTTGACCATTGACATCTTTATAGTCACCACAGCTTTCTCTTCCCCTTTCCTACCCAATTCAGGCACAAGGATGGTTAACAACCTGAAGTTTTCACTAAAATTGAGTGGTTCTTTGTTTTTTGAAATTACCAAGGGCTGACTGATGGCAGCTGTCAATTACTGGCAGGAAAAGCGACAGAAGATCGGTTCTCTTTCAGTGAAATTATAGATGATATAGACATAGACAGGGATACAAGGACGAATCTCTAGAACTCTTAGTAGATAAAAACAAACAAAAGTAGACAAAAACTTTCTCTAGCAACAGCACTTCCTGTTAATCTTTTTAGCACAGCCTGCTTAAACCTACCAAAAGCCTATTGATTTTTGCCTGTCTTCTTTAGATCTGCTAGAGAAGGAGAGCAAATATCAAAAGGTTGGGGTGCGAGGAATTATTATGGATGGTGTTCATCTTGATTCAGTTTGCTGCAGTTCAAGCTGGATTACTTGCATAAGTGTTCCCCGCAACCACCCTGGTTCACATACTTCTCCCCACTCCAATTAGGAGCCAGGAGCACATATGCATTTCTGTATGCCTTTCCAGACTTCTCTTTGCCTGGGGAAACTTTAGTAGCATTGCAGTTGATAATTTCAAATGGCGTAAAGAAATGATAAAAGGTGGTGCTGAAATGTGCCGGAGAGGATAAAGATATCAGTTGAAGGCTTTAGCTCACTTCTCTAACATAAATAGGCATGGATTGCAGATTTTACTTTATTTAAAGAAAAGGAAGGGGGAAATCCTTGTCACTGATGTATTCATGTTAGATGAAATGTCATTGTTCTTTTTTATTGACTAATCTTGAATTAAAGTTGTAACTATGCCTGCAAAAGCTTTAAAAGCATTTGTGATTTTGTATTTGGATTAGCCTGTGTTGAAAATAATCAGATTAAATTATTAAAGCGTAAACTTTTTTCAGGCTTGGAGAAGTAGTTACAATCATGTTGATTTAACAATAATTTATTTCCTGGAAAGCCAAGTAACTGAGCCAATGTACACAGGGACAATTTTAGGATAAAAAAGACATTAAGGGAGAAGAAATAAATAAGTCTTCCAGTTAGTCTAGCATAAATATATAAATACTGTGGTGATAGGTATACCCTAAAAATAGTTGCTTCTAATCTTTTGCACTTTATAAGTCTAGAATATGCTCTTACTTTGTCTTCTTTGGACATTTTAAATGTTATAAATTTCTGTATAATCTGTATAGTATATTTCCATAAATCTTGGAGGAGCTTTGTTAGTATAAAGGCTTATGGCTTTGAATCTTTCTCATTTGTATGGTGTAATCTACAAAATAATTGGAATGTTAAAAAATACTCCTTCAATCTTATATTCATTTATTTTTTAATTTGAACTTATTAGGTAGAACCTCAGAAACATCCTTGAAACATATCATAATTTGCTAGAATATATGCTGAGTTTGCTGACAGTTTGCAAGAACATTGGAAAAGAGGAACAGTGCTGGGTTATATATTCACAACAGAAACAGAAATTTAGGCAGGAATGGCTTCCTTATATACTACACATTATATAACACAGTGTATTTAGACATCTGGAATATGGTTTGTAGGGAATACATTATGAGGCCAATTTAAAAAATAGATTTGAAGGATTTGAAAGGATTTGAAAAATATTAGCAGTAATGTTCAGTGTTCAATGAAAAGTATTAATAAATTGCAGTCAACAATTGGGAAAAGAAACAGAAGGGAAGCGGAGAAGATATTGCTAACAAAATTTCCATAATATTTTTGTTTATGTTTAATTTCTTGTTTCTGTTGTCTATTGTTATTATCTAACGTAGATATTTTCTTTTACTATTTTACTATTCTAACAATAATGTATATATGTATGTATGTGTGTGTGTATGTATGTATATGCACACATACGCACGCACATACAGAGTATATATTATTATATATAAAATACTCCTAGGACTTTTACTCTTCTTTTTTAGGTGTGAATCTGGATACACAGGACAACAGTGTGAAAAAACAGACTTTAGCATACTTTATGTTGTCCCGAGTAGACAAAAGTTCACTCACGTGCTTATTGCAGCAATAATTGGAGCTGTCCAGATTGCCATTATAGTTGCAATTGTTATGTGTATAACCCGGTAAGTTCAGAGGCACAACATCACAAGGGGTATCTTTTGTTGTTTTCTTGGTTTTTACGTTGTTAGGGTCATGATTTGTACTTTCCCACCTACTTTCCTAATGGATTGAGATAATAAGTGCTTTTGTTATTTGAAATGTGCTCTCTTCCACTCTCTTTCCATGGAAGTAGGTGTATATGTGTGAAACACTTATGCACATTCTGAGTCTATATATAGTGCACACATTTGTTCTATTATTATCAAGGTAAAATATTTAGGTAAGTATTCTTGATGTAAATGTCACAGGATGCCACAGTCCTATAATCAAATTTCTACATGTAGAAAAATGTTTGAATTAAAGCTGAGTGCAAATGTACTTCAAAATTATTTACTAAATTTATGGGTAGAGGAAGAAAGGGGAAAGAGAATTTCTCCAGCAATTTGTCAAACCTGGGACACCCACCCACCCTTAGCAATGACAGCTACATTGCTATTGAAAAAAAGCCAAAAGGAGAAATTCTCTCCCTAAGTTTTCTTGGGATTTAGTTGAAGCACTGGAGATATAATTATATAATGGAAGGTACAGTTATATAAAGAAATGAGCATGTATCCTTGGCCAGCTTCTAATTAAATAAGTGCAAGAATGACATAGTCTACTCAGGAGAATTTTTTATTTCAAATAATTTTGAAAGCTAATGTTCTGTCATCCAAATGAATGAAATCTGAGGAGGGAAATTGAGAATTTCTCACTCTGGCACTAACTTGCATCCCCAATAATATGTTGGCACTGAGATCTGAATCCATCAATACTGTATTGGAATCAAGATATTTCCTATCTGTTTGTCATCCTATTTGCCTGTCTCCCTTTCTTTATTATTGATCTCAAACTCTGCTAAAATGTTTTACAAGGAGGAATGTTGGCTTCATTCATCTCAGTTATTTCTAGGGGTGGAATAAGTACACCAAAGAAATAGAAGGGAAATCAGGCTCTGGAATATGATACACATACCAGCCCTTCTTGTTCCTTTAATCCATGCTATGGCTTAAAATACCTCTACAGGATTGCTGCTTGCTCATCCACGCCCATGTCAAAGATAGATTCTCTGTGGCCCTATTTACACTCACAGGATTAATTCCAATTCCTCATGGTGAAGCAACAATTTGAATCTCTCCTCTATCCGTGTGAGTCATTTACTATGTGCTTGGATCTCGATATAATATTTTTTTGAGCATACTGGGCTATCAAGAACACTTTCTCACATATGAAGTTGTAGCTGCCTTCTCACCTGACTGAGTTGGGTGGCTATCGAAACTGAATAAATAAATCAGTAATAAATAAATTTGTCAGCTCAATTGCATGGTGTGAATGAGAAGGCCTGTCTGCTGTCAAACAAAGCAGTGCAGTTTTAATGGATTTATAAACTGGGTTTATGTATCTTTGAGAGACAGTTTGATGCAGTGGTTACAACACCAGGCTAAAAACCAGGAAACTATAAGTTCTAGTCCTGCCTTAAGCACAAACCAAGCGTGACTTTGGGCCAGTCCTCCTCTCTCAGCCTTAGGAAACAGGCAATGGCAAACCAATTTTGTAAAAAACCTTTTCAAGAAACCTACAGGAACTTGGTCCAGGTAGTCACTAGGAGTCACAGACTGACTTGAAGGCACACCCACTCACATGTATCTATTCTATAATTCTACATCTTATCTATTCTATAATGTTGTGCTTGTTGCTTCCTGATATGGCTTGCATTGTTTTTCAAAAAAACCGATCTCATCCATCAGACAATCTGCTGGACAATAACTGTGCTCAAAATAGTTTTCTGCTTTGTATCCCCAAAGCTTTCTCCTACAGCATTAACAAAATATAATTCAAAGGTCAGCACTTGCTTGCTTGGCTGGTTGACATTTCATGGCCAACATAAGTAATAAATTGCCCAGTACAGGCTGCCTCCAGTTGCTGAAATTAACCCAGAACTAGTGAGTATGAGGGGTCTCCTACAGCTAGAATGGGTTTCTTATCATTTTAGAATTCCCTTAACTTCTCTTCTTTGATAGCTGATAGTGAATAGCCTGTGTTCTAGCAACAAACTCAGAGTGGGCTTATAAGAAAGAAATTCAAATAATTTTGAGGTTGTTCAGTAAGGCAAAATAAAATTATCTTTCATTTTTCATTCTGTGGATACACTGAAGCTGAAGTCAAGCAGTTTTACAAGCTCTTCAGCAATAAGGCTTTCCAGGAAAACAGTTAAAGGATCACATTATTATGCAGAAAATAAATATATTTGCCCATAAACTTAAATTTGGTGCATATTTATTGAGAAGTAAATCCCATCAAGTTGCATGAACTTAATTTCAAGTAAATGTATATAGGATTGCAGCCTTTGATAATAAGCTTTGGGTCTTAGTTTCTCATTCTGGTATTTGACCATCAGTACTGTTTGAAATACTGTTTTAGCCAAACAAGGGTATCAAGAGAGAGGGAGAAAGAGGCTATCCGACAAAGCTAGTGAGCCTTAACTATGGGTAACGATGCTAAGCATGATTCGTAGTGGCTTCCTGATTAAATGACTTACTTTTCTTCCTGGAATGTCTTGTTTCTCATTGTGCATGCCCATTTACAACTTCCCCAGACAATTCCAAGCAAAAGGAAGGAGAGCCTCACTAGGTTTAGCATCAGAGGATTCAGGAATCTGAGCTTTGACAAGTGTGTAATACAGAAATTCCAAATATTAGGAGCTGGCAATAGGTTCTACATTATTACTGCATCAGATACTCCATTCAAATGTATTCTTTGTAGAGGTTTTACATTCATTGTACATACAAAAGAAATACTAATCATCTTCTCTCCACAATAATTAATGTTTAAAAATATTGTTTTCATCTATCACAGGGCATAAGGGCTATGATAGTAACATAAGTGGAAGAGATAGGGTGGCATTCTTAGCTGTACTATTGTGTGTATTTGTTCATTCATTCAGTTAGAATTGACACTGTACCTTCCTTCCTTTCTGTCTATTTGGACACTCAAGCATTCTAACTAGGGGGTTTCCTGATTGGAGGGGGAGTAAAATATCTTGGAACATCTGGGGCTATAAAAAAAGGGGTGGGTGGGGGCTGCATATGGAGGATGGTTACATGCCCTTATTAAATAGATACCAGAGAGCATCTGTTCTTTTTTTTCTTTTTTTTAAAAAGAATTTATTTGCTGGTGGAAGCTGCTGTAAACTTTTTTCCTGCACTGCTCCTGAGGCTCCCAATAGGGGGACTGGTTGCAATGGCTTTTTTGTTGCAATGTCTGTTATAAACGGTTATTGTATTTTTACTCTTATGAATGCCCAAGGTATCTAAGCTACTCACTTGTTGATTAGAACAGCAGAGAAACCAAATAAATAAATAAATAAATAAATACATACATACATACATACATACATACATACATACATACATACATACATACATACATACATACATGGTAGTTTTGGTTCCTCTGCCTCCTCTACTCAATAACCCAGAAGTGTGAATTATTTTTTTCTTCCACTATTACTGCTCTACTGCTGATGGTAAGACTACTAATTCTTCAGTTGGCACTGTGCTTCCTTACAATACTGCTTCTGAACAATGTAGTTTTCTGAGCACAAAGGTGCCAAACACCCATTCAAGTTCATGTTGAAGGAAGCTTTCTAGCCTGTACAAGAGACAGTGCAGTGCCTGTATCTGCTCACCTCTTAGGGCAGAACAATATCAGAGTGATATGTTCAACACAGGACAACAGGCAAAAGTGGGAGACAAAACAGAAACAAAGTCACTCATGGTCTCAGCAGGCACAAAAATATATATTGTACTCTTGTACCTCTGTACAAAAGAGAAACATTGTGGATTTAACATTGCTTATAAATTTGAATATATTTATTGTTAACTTCTCAGAGCTTTTTTGCTATTTCTTATTTTGGTTGGAACAATTTTCTGTACTTATTGAATTAAATGCATCTTTAAGTCTTTGCAGTATCTTGTGAGATAATGACAATAAATAAAATCAATAATTATTAATATTAATCATTAATAATCATTATGAAAGAGGGCTAGATAAAAGAACTAATCGTTGCCATGCTGACATGTATCCATTTTCTTATACTCCCACCAATGCAATCTAATAAGGTTACTATGCATATAATGAGATTATTTACATTTGTTTATATAGGTAATATATTTCTTTATGCCATCTATCTCACTATTGTGATTTTGTGTGTCTTGCAGTATCATAAATAACAGTATAGACAATTAAAAATTTAAAAATATTAAAAACATAAACAATGAACCTGATAAAAGAACCAATGCATAAAATGGGTGACTGTGGAATCTTGATCTAATCTATTAACCATCTTCCAAATGGGACCCCCCATCAGTACCCCAAGCCAGTTGGAGGAGCCAGGTTTTCAGACCCTTTCAGAAGGTCACGACAGATTTCATCCATGGCAAAAAAGGCTCTTCTAGACCCCACCAGCCACAAACCCTTGGCTGATGGGATCCAGAGCATGCCTCTTCTGCCAGAGTCATCACCAGTGACCTGTATTTGGCATTGCACTGTTCTTGTTATCTCTTCCCGTGTTAGGTTAACAGCTACACTGGGATATTTTCATTTTACTTACTTTCATCTTGCAGTGTAGCCACCGCTTTAGAATAATTTTGTGGTAAAAGAAAAATGCTTATATTTCCTTTCCCCAGTACCACATAAAGAGTCTGAAATACAGTCTAGAATCTCCAGTCATAAATGTAGGTCTAAGGCCTATTTTATTTTCTCTTCCTTTCAGGCTTTTTTTCAGAAGGCATTATCCAGTCAGTAGTGTTATTTTTTGTGCTTTGGATCCACAAGACAGAAAGTAAGTATAATTAATGCTTTCTCAACTCACTGTTTGTATACTGTTACGTAAAACTACCAAAAACCTTCTTAACAAAAATTTTTTTTTTATTTCTTCTCCCTTTTTTGTTTTATATAACAAGATGGATTAAAGATGGTTTGTCAGCAAAGTAAGTAACTATGAATACTTAGCATCTTACAGATAATATCCAAGTTTCCCTTTAGAGCCTAGGTGGCGCAGTGGTTAGAGTGTTGAACTGCAGGCCACTTCTGCTGATTCAATCTAGCGGTTCAA
>JANHFL010004662.1:133830-155921 GCA_032468155.1 Oxyrhabdium leporinum
ATCACCTGGTCATTAAGTGAATCCACGTTCCACCATTGTTTGTTGGAAGCCCTCTGGAAAGGTTGTTAGTGGTGATTCCTTGATTCGGGGCTGCTGCAGCTGTTGGAATTACATGTGGGTTGCCAAGCCCTCATTTTGCTCACATGACCATGGGGATGCTGCAATAGTCTTATGTGTGAGGACTGGTTACAAGCCACTTTTTTCAGTACTGTTGTAATTTTGAATGGTCATTAAACAAATGGTCGCAAGTCAAGGATTTACTTCTCCTTTAAATTCTGTGACATTGGGAGATACCTTTCTGAACCACTTCAAAATGTTAACACAATGTTCTGGACTTAAACCTTATTTACTCCTTATAATCTTGGCAACAAAGCTTACATATTTCTATCAACGTCATCTTCCTTAGTCTCTACATTTGAGAGGCTTGGTGATTCTGGAATAGTAACAACTTTGTCTCTCAGTTGACTTGTGGTCCCAAGCAGAATCCAGGGTGATAACTTGTGCTGTTCATGGACTCAAAGTCCTGCAAGAAGACCGATTGGAAACCATTGTCTCAGCTTTAGCTGATGCACTAGGAACAGCCTTATCAACTAGCTTACTATAATTCAGGCTATTGTATTTCTCAAATACAATCTACTTGCCCATTCTGAGTAAATGCTAGGCCACCCCATAATAGGTGTGATGGGAGCAGTCATGGAAGCAAGCATTCTTTGTGGGAGCTCCCCTCTTTTGGAATATTTTATTTCTTCTCCCTGATGCAAGGAAGTCCCCACATCTCAGAGCCAGATGCATGAGAATGTTGTGAAAGGTAAAGCTCTGCATTTAGGCAGGAAAATCCAGTTGCACAGGTATAAGTTAGGCAGTATCTGGGTTAGCAGCAGTACTTAGGAGCAGGATCTGGGTGTCCCAGTAGACCACAGATTAAGAATGAACCAACAGTGTGCCACAGCTACCAAGAGAGCCAATACAGTCTTGAGTGGCATCAATTGAAGTATAGTGCCAGGATTTTAGCAAGTGATAGTACATTCTATGTTCGGCTGGTCAAACCACACCTAGAAAATTGTGTCCAATTCTGGTCACCATAATAGAAATAAAAGTGATGAAGAACTGGAAAGAATGCAAAGAACAACCATAAGAATGGTAAAGGGCTTGGAATTTTGAATAATTAGGAATTTGGTATGTTCAGGGGGGGACATAATAGCAGTCTTCCAATAAAATGAAGGGATATCAGCGAGAAGAGACTGAATTGACTCTCTATAGCACCTGACGGTAAGAGAAAAACCAGTGAGTGGAAGTTTTATAGAGATCCAAACTTGACGAAGTGCCTGACTGTGAGAACTGTTAAGGAATGGAACAGCCTCCTTCTTGGAGTTGTAGATGCTCCATCAGTATAAGACTTAAAAAAAAAATGGACAGCCATTTTCCTGGTATGATGTGACAATCTGGGTAGGGGGTTGGTCTAGAAGACAATTCTAGGTATAGAGCAGGCTGTTTTGGAAGGCCATGAGAGGCTGATTGTTGTCAGTATCATATTTAGTTAGTGTGATATTTAGAAGGTTGTTGACAGGATATGTTAATTTTTATATTACAGTAACTGTAATGTTTACTTGTTTACCTGCATGGCATTATAACTGCTCTTTATATACACTGTTTCTTGTGTATACATTGAAGCAATATATCCATTTTATAAATACAGTACATTAAAATAAATTTCTCCAAGTCTTTCTACTGCCACATTTGCATCTCTCTTCAAGATCTGGAATTGTATAACACTCTCCTAGTTGGGAAAGATGATTCTCTTTCAGATAGAGAGATCAAACAGAATATATTCAGGACATATTTCTCGTTTATAAATAAATCTGCAGCCTTTTGGTGATCTGGACACAGCTAAAATGTCACCTGTAGAATTCCAAGCCTTGGTGCTCTATTTTTTTCCCATGGGCACAATCTCCATTAGGTGTCTTTTTGGTTTTGATTGTGATTACTTGCCCATCTTTACACTCCATATATTCTTGAACTTGGTTCTATGCCCCAACTCTACAATTTTTCCAGGGTAGCTGTACTGAAAATAACAGGTTGGAATAGACAAAGCTGTTTTTAATTAATCATGAATGGTCTATCGAAAGACCATTCTCCATACTCCCCATAAGGTTTGTGTGTATATGTGTGACTGACATTTATTACTGTACAAAGACTTATGCTACAAAGACTCATCAGGATTTCTTCTTGACTGTGGTTTAAAACTGGTCTCAAATCTGGGTTATTAACTGTGTTATTAACAGTAATTAACTGTGCTGTTAACAGTAATTAACACGGTTAGAGGAAAGAGCAATAAAGTTTAGAATATGATTCTGTGGTTAATTTCTTATTAGTGGTATGGTCTGCACTAACCCCTAACATATGAACAATTAGAAAGTTGTTTGGACAGGGACAGAACAAAAATAATGATTGGCTCTTATGCTATTGAATCTTTGTGAATGTTCTGAAAAATTTAGCATAAAATAGAATGATTGAGGAAGCAAATATCTAGAATTTTTTAAATTCACTTTGAGCCATTTTTGAGAAGTGTGATAGAGACATAACATTGTGCTCTTACTTGTAGGAAGACATTCAGTGTCCATCTACTCTGACCGTTGTCAAAGACCGGACACAAGGGGAAAGCACAGAAGATGCCTTCTGCCCACCTGATGATCTCTCTTCTGATGAGGAGTATTACACCGAAGAAAGCCGAACAGCCCGTTTGAAGAAATTGGGGATGAGGCGCATCAACAACATCAAAAAAGCATTTTCAAGAGAGAACCTTCAGAAAACAAGGCAAAATTTTGGCAAGAAGGTGGATAGACTTCGTACTCGAATAGTAACACCCGAGAGAAGGGAACGAATAAGGCAATCAGGAGAAAGGCTGAGACAGACTGGGATACGGTTCAAGAAAAATATTGCCAATGTAGCACCAATTAAGGAGAATTTGAAAAAGTATAGGAAAACTAAAGAGCAACCAGGGGCTGAAGACCAACAAGGAACCCAAGAATCTGGCACTGAAACAGCAACAGAAAGTAGGGAAGCTGAACCAGCCACTGAAGAAATCTCCTACACTGAAGTGATAACCAAAGTGAAGAAGGACAAAGGGGATGGATCAAAAAACCTTCCTCAGGTAGATGAGAAAGTAATGATTCCTCCTGAGAAGAACATGATCAAACCAGAGACAAAAGAGGATGCACTTCTATTGGATCTAAAGCAGCCAGCTTAAATGGCAAACATCTGCTGGTGAGGTGGTGTCACTATGGCGGGGAAAGAACAATTCCTTTCTTGTTGGAGGTGCAGAATGGTGGCTTTCGTACTGCCTGAAAATACCTTGAAGTATTACATGTTGTAGAAAGTTTGGGGCCCAGCCCAAAGTTTGGTTTCTATTTGGACATGCCAAATTGGTCAATTGGATTTATCTGCCAGCCCACCAAACCAAGCAGCATGTGTTAAGACATTTTTTTCCTACCTTGCGTTGTTCAAATGTATTTTATTCTAAAACTCTCATTATCCCCATTCTTACTATGGATTATGGAAGTGGTACTTGGTAGGGTGCCTGGTTGGAGGATATTGTTGTGGGATTCTTTCAGTATTTCTCAGTATTTTACAGGAAAGTCAGTAATGACAGACTTGCTATCTTACACAGTTTGCTTGGTGATTGATAAACTCTTCTGGACAGTCTGCAATCCCAAGGAAAAAATGTAATCTTTATGTAAAGAGATGTGCTTGGATTAAATTACAGAAGAGAATAGATCGATATGTATATATATATACTCTTTTCTTTTACATACAATGGGTGTATCTTTATCACTTGATGATTCTCTGCTAATAATAAACAATTTCCTTTTAACATGCAAATTGCCATTTGCCCTAACAGGTACTACATTTCAACATTAAAAGGTGATAGAAACACCCTCCCCCCTATTTAATGACATTACTTTTTCAACAAGTTTATTCTGTTTTTATTTTTATGTACAGCGACAACTACGAAAAGTAAATCTCATTATTTGACTTATAAGACATATACAGCTGTGGCACGAAGTAGGTGAATTGTGGTCATGAACAAATCCATCAACAGGTAACCATTAACTCTTTCTCCCCCTGGCCCCTATACTTTTATCCAAACAGGTTTCTCCTCCTTTTATCCAGATAGGTTTGTTGGAGAAAGTTGATGATGGTAAACTGCAGAGTGTCGGATATTTCTTTGCAAGACAAAATATGGAGAGAACTCTAGTTAGGAATGTGGCAGAGCTTCATGGGCTTCAGGGAATTCACCTTTGCCCCACCTGGAAAAGATCATTAGGATCTTGCTCATAAATAGTGAGTAGCCTGTAGACTGGCCATTCCATGAATGAAAGGGCTCCTTTCATTTAGGAAGACAGTAGGATTCAGCATAAATGTCTCTCTGGAGGGAGAATGGGGAGGAGTCACGGTATAGTAATAGCAATAGCATTTATACTTATATACCGCTTTATAGTGCTTTACAGCCCTCTCTAAGGAGTTTTACAGAGTCAGCCTATTGCCCCCAACAATCTGGGTCCTCATTTTACCTACCTAGAAAGGATGGAAGGCTGAGTCAACCTTGAGCCTGGTGGGATTTGAACTGCAAATTGCAGGCAGCCGATAGTCAGCAGAAGCGGCTTGCAGTACAGCACTCTAACCACCGTGCCACCGTGGTACACCATGGTATCCCAAACCACCAATGGTTTGAATGGCTTATTGTTGGTTTATTCAGCCAATGTATATTCTTTTCTGTTTCAGAGGCTTAACAGTGTAACCAGACAGTAGTGTGGTGAGATCCTTTGAATGAAAAAATAAAAATAAATCTGCAACGGGCTTGTTTGTAAATGTATTCTTTTAGCTGCATCAGTTTAATAAGAGAACTTGCCTCAACTTTAGCATGTTTGTTGCAATGTAAAAAACAACAACAAAAAACCAGAATTGGTGCTTTTACGCAGAGCTGTCACAGAATCTCCAGAAGGTGCTCATTAATGACCCGAGTCAATGACCTTTAAATAAGGTATTATTTTCTGTCAACTCTCAAAGACTTTGCTCCGGAATAATTCATTATGATGCAGTTTCTTAATCTGCTTCCATTTTAGTTTCAACACTGATAATTTGGGTAATCCAAGTATACACATTTTGTATCAATATATGCAGCGTTCCATGACTATATAAATTATGCAAACTACTTTTTTTCTAAAATTTGCTATATTCTGCAGATTGTAATGTTGAGCTTTGCCAAATGCTTGTGCTTTTTGATTATCAAAACTCAGACTCATCTACCTCAGTATAAACATACTATCTTTTGGAGCATTATAAAATTTATTTTTTTAATCATATTTAATAGAATAAAATATGCTTATCTTCTGCTCCTTCTCCTGCCCCCTGCCCAAGATTGTTCAGGACACTGTTTTCCATGACTAACATATTTCTGGCTTAAAGTTCTGGTATTTTTTAGTTTCTCAAGTATCCGGTAATAGCATTTAACTTTCAGAGCCAAGGAGTAGTAGTTGTAAGGAAGTAATGCTACACTTTACATTCAATGGTTAAACAATTTCAAAGTGGATTAGTGTTTCCAGATTGAGATGGGTGACTTAACTGCAGTGGAAGGCAGAAGAGACAGACTGTATAAGGAGAAAGCAGTTTCATATGTACTGTATGTTTCTACACACTGTAAAAATAAGAATGGTACCAAATAAAAAAGAATATGTAAGTATGTTAGACAGAATGTGTTGGTAATTATTTCCCAAACTGCCGATACATAGAGTTTGTGGGTAGTTTAGGTTTTATTAAGGATCAAAGATGTCCCAGGTTATTTTGGTCTTTGCATGATTTGTTACTTTTGCTTTGGAGAATAGAATAAACTAGAAAATAAAAAAGGACAAAAAACAATTCCTTATGTACATATTCCAAGTCACAGAAGGAATTTTCATTTTTCGTGCCAATGTTGCAGAAATTAATTGCAACACTGATAATTTTCTAATTCAGTAAACATCAGGATATGTTTATGGATTCTCTTCAACAACCCATTACATCTGGGTTCTATAGTGGGGTTTTTTTTAACGTCCTGCTTGGACAGGTGTACTTTAGGATGTTCTATGGGAAGTTATAGGTCCATACACAAATACTTTCAATGATGTTCGAGTGCAAAATCTAGGTTCCCCCATCATCTCTAAAATCAGGACACCCTCTAGACAGGAAAAGAAGTTATTGGATTACCCTCATTCTGACTCACATGTACATTAGTGTGCTCCCACTGATCCTCTTTAACTGAAGCAAGGAGGGGAGGAATAAAAATAGAAGAGCAGCACAAATTAAGAAAGGTTGGGGGTGACTTGAAAACATGGCACTCTTTCACTCTTCCACTTTTTTTTCTAAATGAGAGCAATTCAGGCAAACCATATGTGCCCTCTCAAGAATTGAGTGTGGCTATTTCTGCTGCTGCTGCTTAAAACACTGCAGGAATTTCATAGTTGGCATCCATTATAGCATCTCTTTTTCCCCAATATATGCTCAGTTGAACTTTTGGAATCACTTTGCAACTTTTTTTTCAGATTACCAGTGAAAGGAAGAACACAAAAATTCTGCACATTCCAATTAAATATTTTAAAAGAGTAGGTTAGTCTTAAATCCATTGGAATTGGGCAGCTACTAAATTCAAATTAAATAAAGTCTACTGTAACCTTGCTTTTTGGATATTTTAATTCTGATTTTAAATTAAAATTATATTGCATGAGTGGAATTGATTCTCATATTAAGCAACAGATCCAGTTCTAGAGACACTGACACTGCTTATAGAGCACAACACAAGGCAATTGGGCCATGAATTACCTTATTTTTCAGTTCCTTTGAGGCATAAAAACATTTGCAATTTAAAAATTGTTCTCAGCTACCCCAGCTACAAAAAGATTGCTTTCACAAATATGCAAACATTTGGTGCAAGCTAAGAGCTGTTGGCATAACAGCTGTTGGCATAACATGATTTTTATTATATGAATCAAACTTTGAAATGTATATGGCTTTAGCGATTAGGCCATTTATTTCATGGTGCAATTGTCATGAAAATTGGTCCCTATGAAAGTAAGATATAAACTAAAATTGGTTCTTATCATGGAGATGTTGCATACCAAGTTAAAACACATAATCAGCTCAAAGCAAGATACTTTTCTGTCCTAAATCTGAGGAGCTGGTGAACAAGAGCTGATGAGATAGTATTGTCACATGAGAAAATGCTAACATGGTCTGATTCAAAAAGTGCCAGCACATACCGCGGCCCTAGATTTACCTGTGTAACACCTTTGTTATGCAAGCAGTACTGGCTTCCAGATTCCTTCTGGGTACAATTCAACGTGCTGGTTATTGCCTTTAAAGCCCTATATAGGTTATCTGCAGGACTGCCTTTCCCCAAGGACAGCCACCTGCCTTACCAGATTAGATAAGGTGGACCTGTTTCTAGTCTCTTCCCTTAAACTTTGCCACATACGAGAAGTGTGTCTTTTCTGTAGCAGCCCTTGTCCTATGGAACACTCTGTCCTCTGAAATTCAACAGGCCTCTACCTGCCTAGTCTTCCATAAAGTTTTGAAGACTTTGCTTTCCCCCCAAGCCCTGGGGTAGGATGAGGTGACTGTATATGTCAGAGATTTCACTTGGTGCCAGGTTTTTGTTTTTCATGTTCATGATTTTGTTTTAATGTGGTTTTATTTTATTACTGATACTGTTCTAATTCTTGACTGGAAGCTGCCCAGTTCAGTATAAGATGGGTAACTATATAAATGTTTAAAATAAAAAAAAAAATCTTTGTTCTACATCAGAATCTTCAGTGTAACGATGATGATTTTCCCATTTACTAGGCTTAATAATGACAATATGTTAATTACAAAGCTTAACATCTCATCATAGAATGTTTCTTTTTAATCTAAGTACATTTCACACTAATAAGAGTTAACACAATAAGCATTAAGCAAACTAATAGAGACTGGGTTCTAATAAACTACTTTAGAAAATAAATCTAATAAATCTTTAGAAAAGTTCAGGGTAGGCTCTTCTGACAGAAGTACTGGTATAGAGTTGCCAAATAAAACCTAACAATAAGAAGAGTGTAAAAATATGGAAAAAGTTAAAATGAATCCTCTGCTTTAAAAACAGGAATATGAATGTCTTCTTTCACACTAAAAGTCTAGCTAAATAAAACATGTCAAAATTGAGGAGTAAAAGTAAACCTATATTTATATTACATATTTCTAGACCATCCACCTTCCTCAAGAGAGATTTTACAATTTTTAGTAAGACCATAACATTGTCATGGAATGAGAATATTAGGAAAATTAACATCTTAGAGACATTTGGAGTTGTAAATTCCAGTGTAATATTGGAGCCATCATCTAAGACCAATGTTCCAGTTAGAATATCTTTGAAAATACAGATGTTGACCATGTGGTATCAAATCCTGGCAACTAAGAGCTAATGCCTCAAAGCTGGGCATTCCTAAATTTCCTTAAACCCACAGGCATGCTAGCACAGTTGAAACAGAAACAGTGTTTTCTGCTATTTATACATAGGCATTCACTTTTTAATTTCAGAAAATACTCTGAAGATAAAATATTCATTATACAGCTGTAGCTCAGTCTGAATTCTTGAAATTTTTGCTTCAGCACCATTGATATATACGGGTGCAAGGATATACTTTCCGTAGAAGGGTGTCAAGAATTAGAACCTGTTTGAAAAATCTCTCTCCCATTGTGTCCCAAAGAAAAAAGCTCAGAGAATGAAAACAATGTCTCACCAGTTGAAGTGTTTATTCATCTATGAACATTTGATTTCCCCATCAGCCACCCATATCTACCATATTTATGATAAGTCACTAACAATAGATTTTTTTCTTCTGTCAGCTAATTGCCAGAGGAAGAATAGCTAACACATAGACTTGAGTATTTTTTTTTCATTTTTGGGAACACAGCATACTATTGGGAAGTTGCTAAGTAAATGTCATCGGCTTTGCAGGCCAACTGTTATATCCTTAGGAATTATTCCTAAAAGCTCCTCAAAAGATTATCAGCTGGTTGACCAAGCAAAACATCTCTGCAAAAGTATGATTAATTTTCTCTTTCAGCATGATATTCTCACTGATATTACAGCTTATCTAGAAGAACTTTCAGGTAGTGATAGAAGTCACTTGCACAGACAAGACTCCATGTAGCAAGTGATAGAAGAACAGATAAGGTCCAACCATTGCCAGGAGAATAGGGATAACAAGCTATGACATACTAGAATGAGAAATAAGTGGGATCAAATGAGTATGATAGTGAAGATCTAGACCAGGACATCACATACTGGCCACGCCCATCCCTGGTTTAGCGAAGGAAAAGTCACGATACATCATGTGGTGACATGACACCATGAGTTTGACACCCTGATCTAGACAACAAACACCCAGAGATATTTTATTTTAATGACTCCAATCAAAAATCTTCAATTTGAAAACTGAATTTCCTTTTTAATGGGAATACCGGTCGAGGAAAAGTTAGCTTTTTCTTTCTCTACCTGGGGATCATGGCAATTAAATCTGGGGTTTTCTTCTCACAAAGCATATGCTCTACTATTAGCATATGTTTCTGAACATTTTATTACTTCAGGCAAACAATTACTCCAGATAACTTTGAAATTCCTTTGTCTTTCCAAAACGATTTGCCAAACTCCATGATTCTAAAGTGATTTACTGTATTTCAAAGCAGCCTATTAAGGTCATTTGAAAGAACAATTTTCTAAATGTTTGTGGAGTTATATGGAACACTGTGTAACTATAACCGTGAAATTCATTATGGGCAATCAATAAGTAATTAGACTATCCCTAATGACTGGCCAGCAACTATCAATTTTAAGCTACAAAAATAAACTAGGGAAACAGTGAACAAATTATAGTGAATGAAGCTATTGTTAAGTTTCTCATTAGTTAGTTCTGTGATAAAAGCATATGAGCCATTACATTTATGGAAATGCTAATGTAATTTACAGATATTTCCATTTAATAATTCACTAATGTGCAGTAGATATATAAAAGTTATGTCCCCATTTCATATTTTTAAAAATGGTAATCATACTGCAGCGGAGTCTTGACACAGAAATATTCAACAAACCAAAGTTCACTATAATAGTGGATATATTAATACCAAGTGAAGGTTAGGAATTATTTGAGTCTTTGTCCTTGGAAAGACAGTAACAAAGATAATGGGAAAATTAGTAGGATGGAAAAATATCTTGAGGAATTCAGAAAACAATAACTATTCTAGGATATGGCTCAAAATGTATGGAATATACTTAAGGGAGAAGGTTCCAACTGCCAGTAGCCATACTTTACATTCATTCAATGCTTGTAGACTGGAAAAATATACCAGTCCACATGTTTTCATCTTGCCCATTTTGGGAATGTTGTCCGAGTCTTGGGACTGGGTCACCTAATGCAGTGGTGGGATTCAAAATTTTTTACTACCAGTTCTGTAGGTGTGGCTTCTGTAGGTGTGGTCATGTGACTGAGTGGGCGTGGCCACCCCACACCCCATTTTGGGCCTAGTGGGCCTCCCCAAAGCCCCTTAGCAGAGAAAACGGGGCACGGGGGGCTCACACCGTACCCGTGCCCTGTTTTGGGCCTAGTGGGCCTCCCTGCACTTACTGGGGAGCCAAAACAGGGCACGTGGGGAACTCCAGGAAGGGGTGGGGCCAGCCAGAATCTTTCCTACCGGTTTGAATGAACCAGCTGAATCACCACTGACCTAATGCCTGGCTAAATAGCTTGTCCAACTAGGGTACAGGAGAGATTGTGTAGACCCCAAAAGACCGGGGGGGGGGAGGGTTGCAGGCTGAAATAAATCCCTTTTGGCTGTTTAAGTGGATCATTTGTGTAGGATTCAGAGTGCTTTCCACTCCATGACCTAAGTGTGATGTGCTGTGTACATTTGTGTATTGGCCAAAATAACCTTTTGTTCTTTTCTGCCAGTTTACTTAGTAGAGTCATCTAAAGGAAGGTGCTATATGTAATGTTTGATGCAATTACTGCATCTAAGCCTGATTGCTGGAACTTCACATGTGATTTTATTTTACTAGATTTTTTGCTGTTCTCTCCTAAAACATGAGATTATCCAACAAGTGAATATGTATTATAGAATGCAATCTTGATTTGCTCTGTTACTGGCAAATGATCTTTTCAAATCAGCTTCTCAATGAAACAACTTAAGGGTAAATAAATAAAACTCAGAGGTGCCACTTTCAAATAGTTAAATAATCGTGGTGACTAAATTAAATTATTTTTATTAAACTTTTTCTTCATAAAAATACAGTGCTAGGCATTTCACAAATTGATATGTAAATATGAGCACAGAACTAAGGAGAAACGATATGGGGAAAATGGTTGTAACTCAGCAAGATCAGTAGTAAAATGACAATTGTAGACATTTATAAAACAATTCCTGGAGTCACCATCCCATCCCACTTTTTGTGTTTATTTCTTGTAACCCATCATTTAACCGATCATTATTTTTTAAAAATACTAAAACATGTTCCTCTATCAAAAAACAAAACAAAACTTTTCTGTATATAGGTTCTATGAGCATATTCAGTGCTCCATCTTCTTGTGGAGGACAAAAATAAGTCTCCTGGTTTTCTACATTAACAATATAAAAATACATACATCCCCATTTCTTCAGTAAAGACAAACCTTAAACATCTATGTAATAAACAGGAGAGAGACTAGTATTCAACGGTAAATGTTGTATTCTGCACACTAGAAACGTGAGTCTAGCCCAAAGTTGTTTACTCCAACATTGGCTAATGTAAAATCATTAGGAGTAAATGGTGATCACTTCACGTCCTCCTCCTCGCACCAAAAGCACTCTGTTCAAGCCTTCTGTCAAAACTTCCAAAAACTCCATGTCTTGGTGTTAAATCAGTCAAGGTTGTAAGGAATGCATGTAATCTGTATGACACTCATATTACTACTCTAAGATATTCTTTCTCATGTGTAACTTGCACCCCAGAAGATCTGTTAAGCAAGAGTCAGACAGAACTTTCAAATCTACATTCAGCCACGAAACTGAAATTCATACAAAGCGAGATTACTTACTTTTGCTGGTTGAACGTGGAAATAAATTTTAAAGCACCTTTTGCAATTAAAAGGGCAACATTAAAAAGGTCCAGAGCAAACATAATATTACTCAACTCCTCATGCTTAACAGGTTACAATCGGCTCCAACCCTCATATTCTTCTTACTAGTTGCCTACCTGCCTATCTATTCAATTACTATAGCTGCCCTTCTCAGTCAATGAGTCTGGACAGTTTACAATTCAATTCTATCTCCCTCCCTCTCTCTCCCTCCGACTCCCAATTTAAGATTGAAACTGGATATTATAATACAGATAATGTGCTGTTCAGGGTTTGCTTTTAACCTCTGAAAACAAAGGCAAAAGAAAACAAATCATGGAATATTACATGATAACATCAATGCTGCTATGTTATACTTTCCCTGAGACAAGAGGGAAATATATACCCCTTGTAATTTATAGTTTTTTAAAAAAAAAATCCCAATATTTTAGCCATAATTATCAAAGTGCTATTTTTAAAAGATATTCACACAGTGAAAAATAAGAACTTGCTATTGATGCTGTATATTATTTTCTTTCCTGTATTTATATAAACAAATGTGAGAAGAAATTCATATCCCCTTTATACTTCACAAATGAAAGTATATCTGTATTCTGAGGTATATTTGATAAACGAGAAAAGGTTCAGAAGATTTGATTGTAATAAGTTGTCATTAAACAGATTATTTTCCCTGCGTATATGTTCAGCTGTTTCTTATTTCTTGCAATTCCATCCTCATACTTTTCATCTGATTATATAATATCACAATAAGTTTCCAGAAGAATGGTTGTAAGACTTTTCATTTTTGTTTTGTAAATTGATTAGGTTCAAGTTTTAGACTTTGCCTAAAGTTTTTTTTTACAAAGAAGGATACAGTTTTCATCCCCATGTCTGCTCTTGGGAGGTCCAGGCATGTTCAGTAATACCAGCTGGGCATTTTGTGACTTGTTTAGCACAACTCCATTGAGCTTGACAGCAGTATGCATCCTTCGCACATTTGACTCATTCCTATGATATAACAAATAGAAATACCGTTTCACTGATAACGAAAGTCATTACGGCAGCCAAACATTCCTAAATCTAACAAATAAAATGTTTGCTAATCAGCAGTACATTTCATGAATTGAAAATTTGTATTTGGCTTAGAACAATAACTAGCTGGATCTAGCCAAAATAATTTGATTTTCTATAGTGTATAAGATTTTGTCAGGGAATGATAAAACTCTGGGTTTAGTTTCAATCTACTTCATATTATGTTGCTTTCTGAAAAAACAAAACACCAGAACCAATTAGGACATGCACAGTTCAAAAATAATTTGAAAGAAATGCTTTGAACGCCATACAAGTACAACATGTTTTGGCTGTTGACTGAAAGTACTGTAGCTGCCCTAAGGTCCCATTAACTTTGATTAGCAGATTTCAAGCTTGAAACACATTCATCACAGTTCAACCTAGACACTTCAAATTCAAAGCAATCGGGTTCAGGTCAAACTGTTTTGAATTTGCTACATCATAAACCTACAGTTCTTTGCTTCAGAGGAATCCTAGAATATCATCCATTTAGTATTTTTTTAAGTAATACATGGTTAATTCAATGAACAATTTCCTTTAGTAGCTGGAGGGTATTCTTAGCTAGGACAGCACAGCAATATTAGCCAAGTAGAATCTTTTTACTGAATGTGCTACTGAAAAAGTACTAGTTGTTGCAAATCTTTTCTGTTTAAGACTGCATCAGCTGAAACTTGGAAATGAAGTTTGCAGTGTCTTGTAAAGGCAAGATTGAGAACTATGTTACTGCTTTGAACATACTGAGGGAAAAGGCTTTCAAGATGGCCATATTCCTTTGTGTAATGGGTCATGAGAGAATGACAAAAGATTCGACCTTGCAGCTGGCTCACTCCTGCAACAGAGAATTTAACCTGTGCTAAGCTTTGGTTAGTATATGCAGTGTATCAATACTTCTGAGAGAGAGAGTACACTGGGTGCAGGCAGAATGGCAGCATATATCTTGAATCCTATGCGAAACAGAATTGTCTTGTGCATTAAGCACAGTCAGAAATGAGGCTGGAAACAACATGCAGAGTTCCTCCCCAGCTGGTAAGGCTACCAGTTCTGCAATCTGCCAGGGAGAACACCTTCCAAATAAAAAACTTTGTATTCGTTGAACAGAGAAACATAACACAAAAATTTCAGGTCCTGCATTGGGTATGGTGAACATTGAAGTGAGTAGTTCTGTGCTGAAATTTCTTCATGTGCAAGTGTGGGTGCAGATGGGTGCCCCTTGGAAGCGAGTGTATTGATACCTAGCTTGCATATGCATTAGACCAGGGTCTTGCTGAACGTTGCTTGCAAAAAAGCCAATGTAAGAGGAATGAAAGCATCACAACTGATCTCTTCCTCTTCTACTGCATAAGTAATTTTGATGTATTACATTGCTTAACATGTGTCCTACCAGTGGCAGAAGGCATGTTAAAACAATTCTATAGATCATGATTGCTTATTCAGTATAGGAGGCAGAAAAGATCTGGAGGCTGAGAGGATCTGAATAGCAAACACCAGTCTGAAGCTCAATCCTTAGATGGGGTGGATGTGGGTTTAGAAGCCAACCAAGACCAGCAATATTGCATCTTTATTTCTGGATGGGGTCAATATCTCTTGGACTAAACTATTTGTAACTCCTCAGTTCACAACTCCTGCTTGAGGAACATATGGCGGCTTTGGCTAGGCCATAGCACAACTCCACCTTAATTATGGCCATTCCTGGATCAAGCAATATCCACAGCACACATGTCTTGGTCACTTCTTGACTGAACTATTCTGCATGGAACTGCCCTTGAACACTACTTGGAAACTACAATGGATCCAGAATGCAGCAGCTTGAGTAATTGGACCCAATGGGTTTCCTAAAGCAGTACTCACAGAGTAACACTGCTACTGTGAGAGATACAACACTTGCCGTGTGGCTTCAATTCAACATATTGTTACCTTCACAGTATATATACTGTAACTCGATGACCTGATAATCTGCAGAACTGCTTCTTGCATTGGTTTCTGCCCGTCCAGTAAACTCTAGCAGAGAAGTTAGAGGTTAGAGTCATCCTTAACTGACTGCCAACACTAAAGAGCAGCAGAGGATGCCTTTCTGCATTGCCCCACTCTTTGAATGGTGCTCCGCCCAATTCAGGTCAGCACCTACCCGGTTGGTATTCAGAAAATCTGCAGAAGTGGTGTTCTCAAAAGCTTTTGTTAGTTTTTGGGCAGGCTCTTATTTACTTTCGATTTTACTTTTGCATTATTGCAAGCTGCTCAAATCTCTAGAAAAGTCTCTAATGTTGGGGACAGTGGGAAGACTTGATGGCACATAATCAAAGGTGCTAAAAATGAGTGGCACATAGATTGCAGAAATAAACACAAAATTATATAACTAAAAGGGCTCCACCATCTGTTCAGTGCAAGATGTCATCTGTGTACTGCTTCAGGAAACCCACTGAGTCCAATTCACAAACATCTTATCCGATACTGGTGACAGAAGAGTCAAAAGATCAGTGCCTGGAGCACATACTTAGATCTTGAGAAGACACCTCCACCCAGCCCTACTTTGTGAATGTCAATGCTTGCTTCTCTGAGAGGTAATTTCCAGCTTTGAAGAAAATGATTAATTCAGCTAAGGAATGCCACGATTTCCAGTGTAAGCACTTTTGAAGACAATGCTGATGGAAGGCCTTCTGGGGGAAAATTAAGATGGCACTTCTCTGAGCTGTCTCCCTAAAATGGAGACTCTCACATCCTCAATGAGATAAAAGAGCTCCGTCTTTGGCTCCCCAACAGGATTCAGACAATCCAATCATCCCAGGGAAATTAAGGGAACCTCTGCTGTTCCAAGGGTCTTGGGGTGGTTGGGAGACAGGCATCGCTTAAGGTTGCTGAAAGAGTTCCTCCAAAGCCTGAGAACATTGACTTCAACCATTCGAAAACATTCAAAGACAGAAGAGAAAAAAGGAAAGAAAACCCCCTCCTCCCATGCCTTATATACTGGAGGAGGTAGAGATGAGAAACTGTCTAGTGGCTGCCAAAGTGTTTGGTCCTGCCAGATGGAGTAAATCAGAGTAGCAACCAGCTAAGGATACTTTCAAGGCAACAACCTCCGCTGAAAGCACCTAGAATTCATTATAACTGAAACCTGGCATGGTAGCTTATTAAAAAGCTACAGAGAATCTGTCTTTAGAGTTCTTACATACAGGATGTATCAATCAATGAGGACGTAAGGCCTGCAGAGATTCCACCTCCTAAAATCGGGAAGCAACCTGATCTGAAGCAAGTTCCTGCTTGCTAAACTGCTCCGAGTAGGAACATTGCAGAGGAAAAGGCAAATCTATATGCATTTTTACACTGCACGATGCTCATAGTCTCCTTTACATTTAAAGGATCACCTCAAACTCCAATCTAACTTGCCTAGCAGTGAATCAGAAAGAGTCTGGTAGCACTTTTTTCTGCCTAGCTAACTTGATTACAAGGCAAAAGCTTTCGTGAGCTGCAGCTCAAATCCGGATGAACTGGGGGATGGCTGGGGAGGAATTCCAAGATTCTTTTACAAAGAAAGCAGATTTGTCACCATATTTATGAAGTTGCCCCGTTTTGCTCTACTGGTGTAATTAAGGAAGATGAATTGTTCCTCTGAGAATAAAATAATAGAACAGTTCGTGCTCTTTGTTTGCCTTATGGGTGTACTCAATAAAGCTGGGAGCTCATTTCAAAACAGCTCAACTCATAACATTCTGTCAGAATGTTTTAACTTGGCTGCATTCCAGTGGGGCAAACTTGGAAAGCCTCAAGTACATGGTGCTCCAAAGGAACAAGAACTCAAAACCTCTTTTACTTATTTTTTAGTTGTTTTTTTTAAAAGTAACTTGAGATGGCGAACATACCTAATACTCTTTCCTCCTCCTATTTCCTCACAACAATAACCCTGTGAGGTGGGTTGGGCTGAGAGAGTGTGACTGGCCCAAAATCACCCAGTTGGCTTTCATAACTAAGTGGGACTAGAACTCAAGATCTCCAAGTTTCTAGTCCAGCTCCTTAGCTGCTACACCAAACAGGCTCTTTTTGAATGATGCACACATTTTTCAGCATAGGAACGTAGACAGAGCCCAGAGATTCACTTTCAAGTAAGCCTACGAAAGCAGGAGTTGCATCCTTGTCAAACCTCCAGTTTTCTCAGTTAGATCAGGCTTTTCTTTTTGCATTCCTATTTGCAAATAGTCTATTTTTGCACAATATCGTAAGTAACATCCTAGCTGACATTAGAACCATTTGAAATATGCCACTCATGACTTAAGAGAACAAGCAAATGCCGGTATGTAATCCAAGACACTTACAAACAATTTCATATTGTTTTGAACAACCAACATGGAACATTTTATCCTGAGTATATGATAAAAGCTTCAGAACACTCAGTATGGCTTTTATGAGCTTAATATTTTAGTCTAATAATATTTTGAGTATACCTAACCTGCCTGAATTCTGATAAATGCTGACCGCTAAGAGTGCTGTATCTATCACAAATGTCCTGCCATGAACATCAGATTGTCTACTATAACAATATTTTAAAGCAACATTTTTAGTCTGGACACAACATATGTGAAATCAATGGTAACTCAAGCTTTAGGTGAGTTAAAAGTAGGAATTGGTAGATGCTATTAAACTCTAATCTTCTTATTGTTGTATTGCTACAAATAATTTTTCTCAGTTGGACAAAGAATAGGCTCTGACTTAACCACAGCAAGACTGAGTGCTTGTGCATTTGGAGTCTTCCAGAATCTAGGAATCTGCCAGGATCTAGGTATTTTCCAGTTTTGGTTCTGGGTTGGGCTGGATTGCATTACCTCAGTTGGAGCCATTTTGTGATTTGGAGATCTTCCTTAACTTCCTATATGAGGAGCAGCTGGTAGTCATAATCAGGAAGCCTTTCACACAACTCCAACTAGTGCACCAATTGCACTTGCTTCAAGACTGGGAGGCTCATGTTCATTCATGGCTTAGTCACCTCCAGATGGATTCCTGCGTTGTGTCTTACCTTGGGCTGCTCCTGAAGATAATATGGAAGTTGCAACTTGCCAGTGGCATATGTATTTCTATATGTATTCCTATATCCCAATCACACTCAATGACCTGCACTGGCTCCCAGTAAGCACCCCGTGTAATGCAATGTGCTGGCTATCACCTGTAGAGCCCTAAAGAGCACTTGGTCAATTTATTTGCAAGCCCTGTTTCCTCTGACTATACCATGACATTGCTCAGGATAGGCATACAATTATTGTATTTTATTATCGGTGTATCGATTTTTATATTATTCTTAATGTTCTCCACTAAGAGACACAAATTGTGTGTGGGGCAGCCATATAAGTCTTCATATATACATATTGTAAATAAAACAAACTTACTTGCATTTCTCAACTTTTTGGCTGGGTTAACATTTTCAGTTTCAGTTCTAATTAAAATATATGCAACAGTTAAACGGTGGCCCTTTGAGGAAATCACTGAATTGGAGTATCCCAAGTGAATGAGAAACATGAAATGGACTAAGGTTGTTTTTATGAAGTCCAGATAAATCTAACTAGTAAACTATAAACAATTTCAAAGAGATTTATCCCTTTTGCAATTAATTAATTGGAATTAAGATAGAGAAGTTGAAAAATGATATATATTATTTTCATTCAAAATCTTGCTCTAATCATTTAGAATGATTTTGTTTACATCTGCTAGAACTTCCACTTATGTAAATAGCTTGTACTTCAAACACAATCCTTTCTCTCTTTTAAAGAATTATGGGCCAAAACTGAAGGAGCAAATAATAAACCTGTTTTTATAGTGACAGATGCAAAAGAACCTTTGCATGAGTTCAACAAAAAGGCTATATAGAACAAAGCATGGGTTTCCATACACACACACACACACACACACACACAAGTGACACCCCCCCCACACACACACACATTAACTGGTTATTATCCATGGGTGCAAAACTTGCTCAAGGAATACCTTTGTTGTATCAGAGGAGCCATGTATCGTACAGTAAGGATGTGTGTGGATAAAGGCTTAATTGCTTTTTAATATACAGGCCAGAACTTTAGTGCTCTGTAGAAATATTTTTTCAAACAGAAGATGACCCATTCAGAGAAAATGCAGGAGACAATCCATTAAAAAAATGGAAAAAGCAGTAGAGTGTCTTTAGTGTATTTTAAAAGAGAAATGGAGAAAGTAAGAAGAAAAATATGTGCCACTCGCCATAGTTATACCTGGATACATGACATATCTTCTTTTGATAAGAGGCTCTACTGTGGTATATTCTTACAATTTAAATAATCATAAAATGAACAATGATATGGCTTAGCAAACCACTCAGGAACAACAAAAATACATTTTAAAAAATACTTTCAATGTCATTAGCAAATTATCTGCAAATGATGTTATGTGTTTATGAATATATATGTATATATTTATTTAAACGCTATTGTGCAATTCTGGTTAATGAGTTAATTAAAAAAACTTGGCATCACGGGATTTTGATGAAAAAGTCAAATGATGTATACAAACAAAAATTTCATCAGCTCTAGATATTATTTGCATTGAAAGTGTAAAAGAAAAGCAGAGATGTGACTTAAAAAAAACAAACCCAGAAGAAGAATGCTATGCCATTTCACTTGCATGCTAAAGCACAATATATGGACACAAGAAGCATGTAATACAAAGCCAATTGGAAGGATACATGCACTAACAATTCAACAAAAGAGCACAGACAAACAGAAAAACAACCTAAATTGCAGCAAATTTGACTTACAGGTGTTCCCATTCTCTACATGGAAAAGAAACAAATATGTAATGTGTTACTTGACACTGAGGGGCATATATTTTCAATATATAGCAAATTAAATAAATTTCAAGTTTTTAATCATGTGTAAATAATATGCTTTCTATATTTTAAAAACCAAACTATCATAGTAACTCCTGTTCAAGGTTGACACTCCCATTAAACCTAGATATGGCTAGGCATTTTAATACACTTTTTACTTCTGAAAGTTTCTGAAGAAGCCAATCATGACTGATCCCCAAAAAAGTATATTTATCTTCTCAAGGTGTGAATTATTTTTGTTTCTAGAGAGAAGTTCCCAAATTTCAGGCTACATGACAGCTTTTAATGGGTTCCTATGTTTTTAGTGGACTTTAGGTATGGAAAATTACCATAAATGCTCTTAAAATATCATATGAGTTTGACTATGCATTATCTCAGTCTTACTTAAAGCAAACACTTTTAAAGCAATGTCATTTTCTCAAGATTAAATCTAACATGTTTAAATCTGGATCCAATTTTGTATGTCGAGAATGGTTCTCTGAACTTGCTGGGAACTTGCTTTCTGTCTATCCTAAACTGGATCATATTCCTTCCATAATGAGTTTTTTCCCTTTGAAAACTGAAATGGTACCACATCTCCTAGGAGAAGTTACTATGTGCTACCTGGTGAGAAAGGAAGGATGTAGGGGCAAGGCAGCAGGAATCATCTCCTCTTCCTCATCCTCCTCAGGAAAGTATTACCTGACCATATTATTTTTGAAGTGTTTTGGAGATACACTAATTTTTAAAATTAAATTGCTTGCTTTTTTATTGTTACCTGATATTTACACATTTTCAAATACACAAATGAAAAAGCTGCTGATTTTCTCAGAGGAAGCAATACTATCTTTCCAAAGGCACACACAATTAATTTCCTAGATCAATATACTTATATTTGCAGATGCAAATATACATAAACAGAGGTTGCAATGTTGTAAGTTGCTATGGACGTGAGAGCTTCTACGCCTTCAAGAAAGTCAATTTCCATCACTCATTTATTATTCATAAATAGAATAAGTAATTCATGCTTATGAAGAAGTATTATAGGCAGTTAACTTATAATGTGATTTTATGTTAGCATACTCTGTGTCCTTCAATTTACATCAAAACACTGTGCCTTTTTCTACTTATTTAGGCATGCAGTTTCATTTGGACGATGCTGCCTTTCTGTGCAGTTATTAGTTAGTTTACATCACCATCTGGTGGTTGTAGAGATCTTTGTTACTTGTACTATTATGCAAATAGTAGCATAGCTAGGTAGGATGAGCTGAGAAGGACTAGGCCAAAGTCACCCAGCTGGCTTTCATGCATAAGGGAGGCCTAGAATTCGCATTCTCCTGCTTTCTAGGCCACTACACCTTAGCTATTACACCAAACAATTGTTACTTTATTTTAAATACCATGTGAACCATATGTTTTGTAAAGTAAGCAAAGACATGAAAAGCATACAGAATTATATAAATACAGACACTGTATTAAGCATGTCTGAAAGTATACGTGTCCAAATCTTCATGTGCTAAAAATGTGAAATTCAGGAAATGAAAAAAATGCTAATGGTCTCTGGTTGTTCATCTAGAGCTGCAGTTCTTCAATATGAGTTATGAGCCTGCACAGAGCTATGTCCAAAAGTTTCTAGAACTAGCCATCGCAAGATAATGAAGAAAGAACAACTCTTCCAAAAGTTGCATTTCTATGGAACTTAGATCTAGTTTATAGAGCTGACTCAAGATAATAGGCTAGGCTTGCATGGCTAGCCAGCACAATTTGGTCAGGGAATAATCTGAAAAAATGTTATTGCTTAAGTGCAGGTCAGAAGTTTGGTCAGTTTTAGCAAAGCCTGATGGATACTATTATGCATTTGGAGAAATCCTGTATAGACAGATTATGCCCTTTAGATGGAATTTGGATGGCCAAGAATAAATGCTGGTCTTACTAGAATGGTGTTGTACAGTCCAAGCAAAAAATTAAGAGTGTCAGCCCTGGAAGCCATAATTGTGAGGCCTCTGCAGGCTGCCACAGATTGGTATATGGGAATTAGGGAGGGGGTT